>JARYGA010055621.1:0-61429 GCA_030545235.1 Helianthus tuberosus
CCAAATAAATCAAACTCTTTTCTTAACAGTTTCTTTTTGTTTTTTACTATCTCAGCACTACCTACACATTTTACCTTCAGTTTCTCCCAAAGATCTGTCGAATTAACATATTCTATCAACGAAATTATGTCATCTCTCACAGACTGATGAATCAATGCTATGCACTTTTGTTCAGCAACATAACTTTCAATTTCATCAGTATCTGTCAAACTTTCACTAAACCGTGCTCCTCTAACGTAACCATTCTTTAAACTTTTCCAGCTTGGATATGCAAAAGCTTGAAGCCACTCATCAAACCTTGTAGCCCACCTATTGTAATCTTCAATAGCCATCAGCTTTGGAGGTTTGTTGTATGTCCCATAGGCACTCTCTACACTCAATGCATCAGAAAGAGTCTTTCTTGCATTCGGAGCTTTCTCATTTGTGTTGTTTGATGTGTCGTTTGAAATATCATCTCCACCATTTCCAGCAAAAGCAAAAACGTCACAGAACGGATTCATGAACTCATCCATCTTCAAGTATCTGAAACAATCAACAAACACTTAGAAAAATTTTTGATTTTGAAAAAGACAGTTTCAAACGGAATTATCTCAAGCGAAATCAGCTTTCAAGCGAGATTGCATTTCAAGCGGAATAAGACTTTTCAAGCGGAATAGCTAATTTCGTTTGAAACTTTCAAATGGAATCAGGTTTTGAAATGAAATCACTAATTTCGTTTGAACTTTCAAGCGGAATCAGACAATATCTTTCAAATGGAATAGATAATTCCGTATGAAATCAACAGTAGTTTCAAGCGAAATTAACAAAAGAAGCTAATTTCGTTTGAAATTATACGTGCAAGTTCAAGCGGAATTATGATGATGTCAGCATGTTCGAACAGTTTTTCAAGCGGAATTACAAGTTTTTATCATAATTTGTTCGAATTAAGGTCCAAATCTTTCACGGATTAGTTAAAAGTATGTTTCGCTTGATATACATTAAAATCAGGCCATTTCAATCGTTGAATTATGATCAAATCAGAAAAGAATGAGTAGAAGTGAGAGAATCCAGTAAAATCAAGCTGAATTGGTATGAACTCCTCGTCCTGAGCTCTGATACCACTTGTTGGATCGTCATGTGACCCTAACGAGTCAATCTGAGTAGTTCATCATAAAAAAAAGGCGGAATCAATGTAAATGATGTCAACACAACTTGATACTTTCTAATCTTTATCTATTACTGATTTCCTGAGCTTTTATAGATCTGATTACAATTCGGCAGCACCTCAGCTCTCAAACACACTCTGCTAATTCCGTTTCAAATGAACTCAACACACACCTATATATAATGATCTGATTCCACTTGAACATGACATGTGAGTTTCAAGCGGAATTAGTAATTTCGCTTGTACCTGCCATTGCCCATTTCAAGCGGAATTAACTTGGTTAATTTCGCTTGAACTGGTCAATGACACTTTCAAGCGGAATTACCCACTTTCACATATAAAACCCTAATTTCAACCCTGTTGTGTGCTCGTTTATCCTTTCTAGACATAAGACTCGATTAAAACGAAGTTAACAGACATTTGATGCACCAACATCAATGCAAAAGCAAAGGCAAGTATACAAGTTTATGAATAAGTATAAGTATAAAATTTTAAAAACGAATCCACATGGCAACGTAGTTTATACAAGATCAACCTAACATGGCATGCAATATTTCTAGCCAATCCTCTGTTTACGCAACAATGATATAATTCAACATGACCACTAGTCTACGGGCGGTGCGTTACTCCTATAGCGCTATACATGTCAAATGGAGGCTCGTGAAAGCTAATGACTAAAACATATCACATAAGTATGGTCCATGTAAGCATCAAGTATCATAACGTAGTATTCATGTATAAGGATTGTTTTTGTGCATTGCATAAAGAATAAGTTTAAGTGTAGTTTAATAGTTAAACATGTTACACCCCAAAAAGTGGTAAACATAAAAAGGGGGTTGCGAGTATACTCACAAATTTGCATATGCTTTCCGATTATCCAATGTGACGAAGTTGATGAGGTTAGAAGGTTGAATATGTTCGTGTAGGGATTTAGGAAGTTAAAACACAAGAATATAGGTATTCGAAAGTAATCATCCTTTAACACCAAGTACTTGTTCTTGACACTATGAAACCTCAAGGGTTAATGTTTTCATGAGTAATATACTCATTAGAATCGTAACAAGTCTTATGTCTTAGATGATGTTATTCTAATATCTTGACGAATGAACACAAGTCCACCATCAACAGTTTGAATAGTATATATATGTATAAGTATTATATGTATTATTTTGTCCATTAGTCAAGCATGAGGTAGAAGATAAATCTTCATTTAGGTACCTCTATTGTGTCATAGAATTCATGTAGGAGGTAGGAAGAACAAGCTTCCATTTAGGTACCTCTTATGGTTCACCACTACACTTGATGTAAAAACATACAAGGAGGGTCATGAACTAATATCAATACAAGAATAAGAAACAACTATACTATGAGAAATCATCAAGTAATGTGGGGATTCTATGTTGGACAACCCAAGTTGGTCCATAATTACACCTTCATCAAGCTTGAAGCTTGAAAATGACTTGTGGGTTAAAAACCCTAAATAAAACAGAAAGTATATGAGGTTTAACCTCTGATTTTGAATGTCTCAACCTTGTTTTTAAGCCTAACTAACCATAGAAGTGGTTATAAGCATAAGGACATAGGTTTGAGATGAGTTAGACTCAAGTTGAACAAGTTTAATAAATATTAGATGAAATTAGAAATGAACAGTGAACTTTAGAGCCTTTTTGCCGGAGTTCCAATGACTTATTTACTGTGAAAAAACCCATGGAATCGAAGCAAAGGTCAATCCAAGCACATAGGAAAAAGAATGGACTAAATCGGCCAAGAATTGAGCGAGTTATGCTCACTTTAGTAAAAAGGTAGCAATCTGTCCGAACTTCAGAACTCAGTTGCGTTTTTGAGTGATTTGGGAGTAAGATTTGAGTTTGTAAAGTTGTAAGGAGGCTGGTTATAAGTTGTATTTATAGGAGAGAGGATTAGGGTTAAGTTAGGTTGATATTTAATGTAATTAGGTGGGTGTTTGACAATAAAAAAACAATTTATTCAGCCATAAAAGGCTCCTGTTCGCAAGCTGTATCAACAGCCAACAAACTTCTTTTTTTTATGTGACAAGACATGTTAGTACATATTATGTTATTTATTAATTAATTACATACTAAACACTTAAATCAAGTATAACATTGGGTGGAAGATTATAATTAAATCAAACAAACATCCCCCCCTTGAAAGCTGTGATCGGAACTTGGGGGCTGTTTATATATGTATATATATATTTTTTTGACATAATATGACCCTAAAATTTAATAATGAAATATTATATTAAATGCTCAATTGATAAATCACTAAGTGTAGTAAAAATGTTGTGGATTGTATTTGGCTGCATAGGGATCGAACATCCTTTAATAATAATAATAATTTTTTTTTTGCAATACTATAATGTATATTATTAATATATAATATGAATATAGTTTATGTATATTAGTGTTTAATTTACATATAAGACATGAATTTAGTGGATGAGTTTATATAAAAAGGTATAGGTTGTGTATAGTGAACGTATAATCGAGTGTTTGCACGTATAGGATATCTAGATTCACGTATTGATCATAAGTTATGCATGGGTTTACAAGGGTACGAGTATGTATCAAATGTATAAAATGTTTAAGCATGTATAAATAAACGAAGTATAATTCATATGAATTAATTAATTTTTATCACGATTGAAGTCTCGGATTACAATGGTTTGAAACGAAATACGATATACAAAAGGAACAAGCTTCCAAAAAAAGAAATACAAGTCACGTTTTCTAATTAAAGAAAGTACGAAGAAGCAGGGCGTTACAGTCTCCCCTCCTTTAGGAAGTTTCATCCCGAAATTTATTCAAGAGGTAGTAGACTTGAAGAGTTTTGGTAAAAATTTTGAGTCTTGGAAATTTTGAAACGTTTTGAAAAGAACGAAATCTTGGAGGAATAGTCATAATAGGTTTGTAAAATGATTTGTTTGGCTAAAATGGTTTAGAGGCATAAGCATGAGTGAAACGTGCATAGGTAAAACGATTTTGAATAGCTAAATTTGGAGTTGCTTTACAAATGTATTGTATTTACGAAGGAGATCTTTATATAATGGTTTGAAATCAATAAAAGTGAGGTAGGTTGCATAGGAAGTTTTAAAGGAAGTATAAGACCACATATTCATAAAAAATTTGCTTCTCGAGTGGAACGAGAAAGTTTGGTAAAATAAAGTATTAACGACCTACTAAATACGTTTACACAAGAATAAAGAATAGAAAGACGGTTCTAAAGGTAATAAGATAAGTTAGGATTCTAATGTTTAAACATGATTGATTGTGAACGAGGTTCGTATGAAAGAAAGGATAATGGAGAATAATAGGAGTATGTGGCGAACGATTGACCCTTAGTGAATGCAAGTATATGAATGATATAAGTATTAGATAGATGAAAGTAGCAGGTTAAACATGAATTCTCGTCATGGATAATCGGATATAATGCGTTTGTGAGTTGTTTAAAGTTTGCATTAGGTCCAAAGGTCAGCAAAACACTGAATTTCTCATGGCACATTTTACGATATTTTGGTAACATGGAGAAAACACTTATATATAGGAAGTACCAGTGCGTATCCACCATGTTTTGACCACATTACGTCCGTTTCGTATTCGGTGACATGTTACATTTCGTGTCTTACCATAGACAGTAGTACACTCTATGGTTCTCATACGCCTATCACTATAATCCCGTGTGCACCCGCGATTATTTTAATTGTAGCATGATCTGCATAGCTTGTACTAGCTGGGTATGAATCAGGGTATACATAAATTTGAAAATAAGATTGTGTACGTATAAGAATGTAGTATATAAGCAAGTCCATGCTTAAGTATGTATAGGACCCACGGAAGTGAATCCCTCAGATAACGCTCGCGTACGGGTACGAATGTATGGTTCATGAATATGAATGAAAGTATGAGCATAAATATAAGTTTAAGTATGATTATGCACGTAAGTATGAACATAAAACGTATGAGTAGTGGGAGTATAAGTATAAACATAAAATCTATTGTCATGAGTATGAGTATGAGTGTAGATACGAATAATAAGGATTACGTATGTAGTATATGTTGAAACATAACGAATTTAAGAATATAAAACGTTTGAGAAATTTGAGTATGTAAAACGTAAGATATAACGAAGGCGTCGCGAGGTTTCGACTAAGAGGTGTATGATGATATGCATATATAGTTGTTTAAACGAAACGTTAGGTTCATCGAATCAAAATAGATTGAGTTTGATTGGGAAAGTAAAATATAGTTTGTAAATGTAAGTGAACATAAAGTACTTATTGGTTATGCATAATGTGTTTTGTAATGAATGGAAATGCTACTTTTGTTTTAAAAGAGTTTACGTAAGTCAAAGGTTGTCGGTTCCCATGAAGTCTTCTTGCCCACATGTTTAGGAAATTTGGTTGACGTATTAAGTAGTGTAGGAAAAAGGCCTTCGAAAATAATAAGTTTGCTTCTTTTGCATCAAAATAAGAAATTTTGAATTTAGGAGGTTCTTGTAAAAACGTTGATCTTTAGAAAAAAAAGATTTAGCAAAAGGACTTAGTGTTTATTGTAAAGGGTTTTGTCAAATGATTTGTTGATGTTGAAAAGAATCTTTGGTAGAACGATCTTATAATATAAGATCTTATAAGTAATTAAGAAAGGTTGGTTTGATTTCGATTAAGATTAGATGTCTCTAGTATGATGATATAATGTGAGCGTGTTTTGGTGATTAAGTCGAGTATGAAGTTCATGGGCAAGAGTTTCATTGGACCGATTAAGTTGATAGGTAGCATTTCGTAAGGTTTTGAAATTCGGGTAATAAAATGTTTTAAGATATGATTAAAAATATCGTGTATATGAGTTGAGTGAAAATAGATCGTAGAATAAGAAGTACATTTGATAAAACAATGTATTTTGAAATCGATATAAGTAGGTATTTCGAATATGATAAATGACTTGGGTATAAAACATGATCGGATTTGCATAATAGGACATATTGAGGTAAAGTTTTGGTAACGATCACCTAGGTAAGGGAATCACCCCTAACTCGTCGGTGAGGTCGTTTTAAGAAAAGAAGGAGTGGAGCTAATCGTCAAGGTAAGGAAATCACTCCTATCTCGATGGTATGCCTCCATTTTGGTGTTACAAAGAATGTAAACAAAATTGAGTGACGTCTTGAAATCATGCTTATGTATAAATGTATGAAAAAGATTTAATATGTTGTGTGTGTGTGAGGAGTAAATATCGAAAGTAAATTCGAATTCGAAAGATTGCATCGTATAAAATAAATAGTAGAACACATGTTTGATTAAAATTTGGGATGGTTCCAAAACGGAACTTTGACTAACCAAAGTGGTCGAAAAGTCTTTCGAATTTGAGGAGCATGATTTGGCCTAATAGGTGGAATACTCTCGCCGACAAGTCGGTTAACGGTATTTACCCTTCCGGTTACTAAATGTCCCAAATCAATCGAAATTTCGAGACTTGGCGGGATTTATGAAAAATCGAGGAGTGAAACTAGTCGACAAGGTGCGGGTTTCACCCCTAGCTTGGCGATTTCGTACCCTAAGTGTGGTTGTTACTCGTCGGGTCAAAATTTAATTTCGACACGTTGACGAGGGTCCACTAGAATTTGAAATTGAAATTCTTCATCAAGATGAGGACTTCACTCCTAACTTAATGATGAATCTCGTATGAAAAGAATGGGTAGATTGAGAGTCGTTCACCAAATTGTGGGTTTCACGCCTAGCTTGGTGAAGTTGTCTCGTTTGTGTATTACGAGTGGTTTTGATTTTAGTATAAACAAGTAAAAGACGTATGTTCAAAATAATAATAACAAGTATAAGCATAATATGTATCTCAAGAAATAATACGTAAAAGACATTTCAAGGGTAGCACATAAAGGATGGAATGACACCACAAGTATTAACAAACAAAGCACGTATTAACACAAAAGTGACATATATGTTTAAAAGGCCAAAAGCAAATAAATAAGGAGTAAACAATGTATCATGCAAGTGGTTCAAGCAAAACATAAGAATAAGGCTCTAGAACTATAGACTAGGTAATAAGGCATGGCAATTCTACCTAATTCCCTATAGTTATGGCTCTGATACCAATCTGTCACACCCTAACCGATGGCGGAAACATCGGAGTGAGACGAAATAGATTGCAAGAGACTTCATAACACTAATTGTGACAATATTTAATTCAACCGATTTCATTTCATAAATAAATTGTCAAACATTACAAGAAATCCAAATACAACATTGTTCAACATAACATAACCAAAATTGATACAACTCTTTAAACCTAAACGTCTAAGTGAGTATCTAGGCCTCTTTACTAGTCCATTTTCATCGTATCATCAATCCTCAACCTGTAACATGTTTAAAATACAATACAATTCAATGCAAAAGCAAAGGCGAGTATACAAGTTTATGAATAAGTATAAGTATAAAAGTTTAAAAACGAATCCACATGGCAACTTAGTTTATACAAGATCAACCTAACATGGCATGCAATATTTCTAGCCAATCCTCTGTTTATGCAACAATGATGTAATTCAACATGACCACTAGTCTACGGGCGGTGCGT
This sequence comes from Helianthus tuberosus, assembly GCA_030545235.1. Classification (NCBI taxonomy): domain Eukaryota; kingdom Viridiplantae; phylum Streptophyta; class Magnoliopsida; order Asterales; family Asteraceae; genus Helianthus; species Helianthus tuberosus. The sequence continues at coordinate 7,744 of JARYGA010055621.1, forward strand.
TACTCCTATAGCGCTATACATGTCAAATGGAGGCTCGTGAAAGCTAATGACTAAAACATATCACATAAGTATGGTCCATGTAAGCATCAAGTATCATAACGTAGCATTCATGTATAAGGATTGTTTTCGTGCATTGCATAAAGAATAAGTTTAAGTGTAGTTTAATAGTTAAACATGTTACACCCCAAAAAGTGGTAAACATAAAAAGGGGGTTGCGAGTATACTCACAAATTTGCATATGCTTTCCAATTATCCAATGTGACGAAGTTGATGAGGTTAGAAGGTTGAATATGTTCGTGTAGGGATTTAGGAAGTTAAAACACAAGAACATAGGTATTTGAAAGTAATCATCCGTTAACACCAAGTACTTGTTCTTGACACTATGAAACCTCAAGGGTTAATGTTTTCATGAGTAATATACTCATTAGAATCGTAACAAGTCTTATGTCTTAGATGATGTTATTCTAATATCTTGACGAATGAACACAAGTCCACCATCAAGAGTTCGAATAGTATATATATGTATAAGTATTATATGTATAATTTTGTCCATTAGTCAAGCATTAGGTAGAAGATAAATCTTCATTTAGGTACCTCTATTGTGTCATAGAATTCATGTAGGAGGTAGGAAGAACAAGTTTCCATTTAGGTACCTCTTATGGTTCACCACTACACTTGATGTAAAAACATACAAGGAGGGTCATGAACTAATATCAATACAAGAATAATAAACATCTATACTATGAGAAATCATCAAGTAATGTGGGGATTCTATGTTGGACAACCCAAGTTGGTCCATAATCATACATTCATCAAGCTTGAAGCTTGAACATGACTTGTGGGTTAAAAACCCTAAATAAAACAGAAAGTATATGAGGTTTAACCTCTGATTTTGAATGTCCCAACCTTGTTTTTAAGCCTAACTAACCATAGAAGTGGTTATAAGTATAAGGACATAGGTTTGAGATGAGTTAGACTCAAGTTGAACAAGTTTAGTAAATATTAGATGAAATCAGAAATGAACAGTGAACTTTGGAGCCTTTTTGCCGGAGTTCCAAGGACTTATTTACTGTGAAAAAACCCATGGAATCGAAGCTAAGGTCAATCCAAGCACATAGGAAAAAGAATGGACTAAATCGGACAAGAATTGAGTGAGTTATGCTCACTTTAGTGAAGATGTAGCAATTTGTCCGAACTTCAGAACTCAGCTGCGTTTTTGAGTGATTTGGGAGTAAGATTTGAGTTTGTAAAGTGGTAAGGAGGCTGGTTATAAGTTGTATTTATAGGGGAAATGATTAGAGTTAAGTTAGGTTGACATTTAATGTAATTAGGTGGGTGTGACAATAAAAAAAAACAATTTATTCAGCCATAAAAGGCTCCTGTTCGCAAGCGCAAGCTGTATCAACAGCCAACAAACTTCTTTTTTTTTATGTGACAAGACATGTTAGTACATATTATGTTATTTATTAATTAATTACATACTAAACACTTAAATCAAGTATAACATTGGGTGGAAGATTATAATTAAATCAAACAAACATTCCCCCCTTGAAAGCTGTGATCGGAACTTAGGGGCTGTTTATATATGTATATATATATATTTTTTCACATAATATGACCCTAAAATTTCATAATGAAATATTAAATTAAATGCTCAATTGATAAATCACTAAGTGTAGTAAAAATGTTGTGGATTGTATTTGGCTGCATAGGGATCGAATATCCTTTAATGATAAAAATAATAATTTTTTTTTTGCAATACTATAATGTATATTATTAATATATAATATGAATATAGTTTATGTATATTAGTGTTTAATTTACATATAAAACATGAATTTAGTGGATGAGTTTATAAAAAAAGGTATAGGTTGTGTATAGTGAACGTATAATCGAGTGTTTGCACGTATAGGATATCTAGATTCACGTATTGATCATAAGTTATGCATGGGTTTACAAGGGTACGAGTATGTATCAAATGTATAAAATGTTTAAGCATGTATGAATAAACGAAGTATAATTCATATGAATTAATTAATTTTTATTACGATTGAAGTCTCGGATTACAATGGTTTGAAACGAAATACGATATACAAAAGGAACAAGGTTCCAAAAAAAGAAATACAAGACTCGTTTTCTAATTAAAGAAAGTACGAAGAAGCAGGGCGTTACATGAAGTGAGGGAATGGGTTGGTATTTATAGAGGCGGATGGTGTTTGGAGCGAATGGGTTGGGAAGATTGGGCCTCTTCGCGTGAAGGGGATGTCCCACTCGCACGAAGGGTCCAGTCGCTTGAAGAGTGGAGTTTCAACCGATTTCACGTAATTTAGCCGATTTTAGGTATTGCAAACATACAAGTGTAATGTATAAGTATAAGCATAAATAAAATGCAAGTATAAGTGGATGTTGCATGTTTTTCAAGTATGAGTTTGCGTATAAGTATGTATTCAAGTTGCATGTATAACACAAGTATGTAATGCGTATGTGACAAGTATGAATAAAATAATGTATAAATGAATGAGTTTTATTATGATCAAAGTCTCAGATTATAATGTTTGGAAAGGAAAATACGAATACAACGGAATGACAAGTTTCCAAAAATAGAAATACAAACAAACTTTCTAAATAAGGAAAGTTATAAAATGTGAAGCATTACAGTTAACATAATTACTATAATCAGCACTGTGCGGGGCGCCCCCTCTGAAACATACGCTCGACCGGAAGTAGGTTGTAGTCAGGAATTCATTGCAAGTGTCCATTGAGAAAAAGTGTGACCCCTGTGTCAAGTTCCAACGAGGGCAATGAGGAAACATATCACATCTTGGGTTATATCCCCCCATAATATTGCTCTAATGTCTCCACACCACTCACTTTCTCCTTGTACTCCTCTCAACAACGACCATTCCCGTCACCCCTTGAAGTTCGCCCAAATGTGGCTTTTCACAGCGGGTCTTCAGACTGTCCTTCGAGGTTTCCTTGTGATCATCTTTTTCATCAAACTCTCGATCTTGCCTAACAAACATCTCAAACTCTAGGTTCTCCTCAGCTCCCTCCACAATGTTTTTCCCCTTAATAGAGGTTTTAAAAGGAGGTGGGGGGTAGGATATCCCCAGGCTGAGGCGGAGGAGGCGGACCATTCTTGGGAAGAGGCATGGGAGACAGATTATACTTGACAATTGTTTTGGGATTAACATTCCCACCCTTTTTATGGCCCTCACCACCTTTCTTCCCACTACCTTGGTCTGTATAAACACAACGCATAATCAACACAAATCCAAGAAGAGCGAAAACATTCACAAAGTGAAAGAACAAAACTAGACATACATGGAGAGTAAATTATGCCTTAAAAAGCATTTCAGATAACTTCTTCTTTTGTTGTGAGGTTCTAAAGGCATTGAGATCAATGGTCCTTTCAGACTCATCGGGCCCGTATGTTTGTCCCATCACGCGCCTCTTCTTGGCATCCAATTTTTATTCAATTCGTCCAGCTTCCTTTACTAGGCCTGAATACGCGCGGGCATAGATATAAAAACCCTCCTAATTACATCCTAGAACCCTTAAACATGACCCCAAACGTCCCTAAATATACCCCGTATACGAGAAACGAGCCCGAAATACCTTAATATTTATAAAAATCATATAAAAACCCAAAAATAGGGTTGTCGCGGGCCGCGACCCGGACTCCCTTTGTTTCACGCGGGGCGCAAGCCCAGTTACTTGACGTGCACCCCTGGTGCCACGTGTCCCTGCCACGTGTCAAGCCTACCATGTGAGTCGACCAGGCTACCGTCACCCTTAGGGCCCTCGAGGGCCGCGAAAGTGTTCAAGGAAGGCATCGCGGGGCGCGACGGCTGGTCTGATCAGCCTATAAATTAAGAAGGAGAGCTCAGTTGCAACTCGTTCAAATTCTGATTTCTCTCTCAAACTTTCTAATAGTAGAAATTATACTCGGACATAATACCCACTACAAAGCGAAGCTCTGCCTCGTTGTTAGTACCATAACCCTGCTGTTACCCTACATGATTGATTTAGGACTCCGTAACGCATGTCAGGGCTCTGCCCGACTCAGTCGTTGGAGTTCTGTCTCATGTGTACACCCGATTGATTTAGGATTCCGTAATGCATGTCGGCTCTGCCCGACTCAGTCATTGGAATTCTATCTCGAGTTGTACGGTTAATGTGATTTAGGTTATTTTACTAACACGTGTGCATTGTTTAATTTTTATAGATAATAACCAGGAGATACACCAGGAAGCTTTAGTTTTATTTAACTAAACAATGTGAGTCATTCCCATTTTTGTAAATCTTTTTGTGAGTCAAAATGTTTTACCAAAACCTCAAATATTTAAATTTCTCTTAACAGTAATTGAGTATTTGTGATTCTACAATTACTGTCGGTATGTTGGGGTTTTGTATACATTACTTGTTACTACATTGTGAGTAGTAGCATGACCACAAGTCAGGATTGAGAGTACCGTGGGTGGTAGTTGAATAGATATAAGCAAATGTAATTGCGGATGCCCTCAATTCTGTAAAATGATAAAAGCTTGTTTGTATCTTGTTGATAAAATGTTTTTAAAAACGCGTATCAGGTAACAAAATGTGAAAGCCAATAGAAGCCAGCTGGAGAGCACTGAAGGCTTGGAAAAGTGGCTATAAAAGTTACCTAAATAAAAAGGAGTTTTTGTTTTCAATAATTAGGGTTTACCCCTACAAATGTACTCTCAAATGAACTTGGGTTTTATCCTAATGTTTTATTATTATAAAAAGTGTGGTGTTTTACTCTGATAAAAATTTTTGCTAACTACGGTCCTGATGTCTCATTTCCGCTGCCAAATTAATAAATACCGATACCGCCAGCTCTGAGTCTGGCGGCGCCCGCTCCCGGGGTAGGGGTCGGGGGCTGCGACAATAGAGGTGGTCCCAAAGGTGGTACCACCACCCGATCCGCCACCACCACCCACATCAACACCCCCATCACCACCAGTTTCACCACCACCAAGTGTAGGGTCTTTCTCCAACACTATCACGTAATCACCAGCCCCACTTTTCCTATTCTTGGACTCACTAGTTCTGGAATTCGTTTTCTTCTTGCTCAAATCTCTGTTTCCACCCTGCACGATAGTAGAATTCACTTGGGCATCAGAGTCGCCCATACCACCCATGGCTTCTAGCCTAGAATTGCTACCAGAACCATCATCTTTCTTTCCAACAAAACTTCCACTTGTATAGAAGGGTTTTGAACCCTGATTCTGTGCCACAGAACCAGTCTAGCTGCCCAAGATAGTATTCTTCCATCGATCACCACCACTACCACTACCACGTCCACCTGGCCCTTGCGCCTGCCCACTGGCATTAGATTGGCCGACCACGGACCCCGAGGTCCTACTTGCATAATTAATAATGCGAGGAGGAGTCAGAAACCCACCAGATGAGATAACTGACTCCTCACTCAAGAGAATCAAAATCTCATCCCATGCAGGGTTCAAAGTAGTGAAGGGTTTTGCAACTTTAACCAGATGTGCACATATGGTAGTGGCAGGCTGATTCACCAAACCCACAGGATTTGGGAACAGGAACTGGTCATTAATCTGTTCCAACCAAGTTCTCCCGCACGCCGACAACTCAATCACTTCGATCTCCCCAGGCTCTTTAACTAAAAGAACATAATAAACACTTTTGGCTGTAAGAAAGAACATCTTTGTCAATTTACAGCAGACAAAACTATAAGGGAAGTTACAAAACATACCAACGCTCACATGCACGTGTGCATGTATCTCCTTCTTAGGGTTCAAGATCATGCCCATCCCTGCTACCACCCGCGCGACTTCTGGGACTTGTCTCACAGTGAGGGGCAGCCACTCAACTTCTTTACCATTCCTGCTTCTCAAACGATATCACCTTCTCCTTTGGGAATTTTAACTCTGCGTCTCGAAAATTCATCTATGTGGGAATCATTGCTGAGTGTATGTATAAAAACTTGTTTTTCCAGTCATGAAAGCTGCGTGGGGGATCCAATCCTATCGTCCCGACACTTGCGCGTTGGGCAAACGATTAAAACCCAACGATGCAAGCATGCTATAAAAAACAATGAACATATCCTATGATAGGGTTATGTTCCGTGACATACAACAAAACTCAAAAAGAGTGACGCACACCATCCCAAGTGCAATCAATTGAGAAATATGAATTCCACACCTCACCAACAACGTTGACACAAATTTTGTGATGGGAAGCCGGAAGTTCCCCTCATAAAAAAATTAGTGTACAAAGCTATCATACCTGGCGGTGGTTTTGTGGCTGTACTCCCCTCGCTGGGTCAAACAACACCCCGTTCCGACGGGAACTTCATGTCCCGGTATAGTTCTTCAAATTCATTGTAATTCCAGTTTATTTTTATCTGCGTCGCAGTAAGTAGCGGGGCCTTCTTCCACTTCTTCTTGCCACCTTTTTCGACTTGAGAAGATGTTGACACATTTCTGGAAAAATTCGAACAACTTTTGGAAAATCTTGATGAAAAGTCAAGAACAATTTGAAGATCTCCAAACAATCTTGGGAGAAAAAGAGAGAGAAGAAAGGGAGTCGGTGGAGAGAATGAACACTATTTATACCAATCGCATTTAATGGTCCAATGGATGATTGTCACGTCATGAGGGAAAACTGGAATGACAACTAGAGTGGGAGCGTAGCTGCCACGCGCCTGCATAAAGCAAAAAACGATTTCTGCCTTGACACACGTCATGCGTCGTAGCAGTACCAGACGTCATATCAAAGTTCACCAGCCTCTTATCCAAAAGGAATTCTTTCAAATTTTAAATGCCCACTAGCACCCGCAAGGAAGCCTCCACAAAAAAAGATGGAAAATACACACGCGTCCTCTGCGACGGGTTCCCATCCCTACAAACGCAAGTTCACAATAAAAAATACAACATAACCCATGTACACTACAAGCGGATCTCCGCCCACGACACACCATCCGCATAAAGCCAAAACTCACTCAATTAATCCATTGTTCCACCCGCTTACTCGCACAACACGGGAGCAACACTAGACTGGGGGACTTGAAGGGGTATGGTCCTAAACCCCCCGCGGGCACAAGACCATACTTATACTTAACCCAAAGTAATTCCCCACAGGCTACCCCTGTGGGCATGTTTCTATGCTAGCACGCAAGACACACATAGTACAAGGTGAAAGGGACCTGAAGTAAATAAGCACGTGCCAGGAACTGGACAAGAAGATCCCGACGATGTGCCATCATGCAGGGGACAAAAGGTATAGACGACAACGACATGTAGCCAATCACGATGCTCCATTTCACCTCTCCTTAACCTCCACTAACAGATGGTGGCAGACGTGACAAGAAGTACATCCAGAAAGTGAAGTTTAGCTAATCATGGCTCGCAGACGTACTCCCACCTCTACGGTCACTAATTGCCACCCCAGATGTGACCTAATGGATATTCCTTGACAGTGACAGCTTGTCTAGTCAGCATTTATTCTTTTCCAACTCTCAACTATAAATACCACATTTCTCCAAAGGTTCAAGGATCCTGAATCTTACTCTCTACACTCTCATACCTGAGGGTTGTTAGGAGAAGAACCCCCCACCTCTTCCCCTTGTAATGAGTGTCACGGTGTTTTGCTAGCTTTGCAGATCACTATATTTCTATATTTGGATTTGAGCTCAAACTGACCGGAATATCCCCCCCCCCCCCCCTGTCAAATATTAGGTCTAATTCCTGCGAATTAGACTGTGTTTCTTAAAAGAAGCGAGCTTTGTAACAAAAGCCCTCCACTAATCTTCAACATTCCATTTCAATTACCAGCCACAAATATGAATAATTTAAAATTAGATCACATAAACTTCTTTTTCTTCTATTGTTATGAGAAAGAAAAACATCATTGTTAAATATCCAAATTACCCACCAAGTCTACAAAATAATACCAAGCAAACTATTTAGCAATTGAAACCCATATTCTTTTTGCATTATCATGATAACCAAGAACTTGATCCTATGTCTCAACCGCACCACCACAAATGAGACAAAAATACTACGAAGATTAATCCCTGATCAACCAACTATAAATCAGTTCTGGTCCCCATTAGTCATGCCACCTCCTTACCATCTAAAAGCCCAACTTTCCCACCATAAATAACTTTAATAAACGTAACCCTAAAATCATATTTCCGAGTCACAAAACACCATATCTATTTTTATAAAAGTGTATAATTAAAACTTCTAAAAGTTTCTAATCTTACCCGGTTTACAACCTGTAATAGAAGCAAAATTAGTCACATCTTCATAATCAACCATCACACCATATAAGTTAGACTTATGTGAATTCAAATTCAAACCAAACGCAATATAGAAACAATTAAGCATTCTAACCACGCAAGCAATGATTATTACTGTGGGATCACTATTCCACAAAAATAGCATCATCCGTAGAAAATAACTTGGACAACTGGATTTACCCCGCCTCACAGTTGTGCCCTTAAACAAACCAACCTCTATAATGTCGCCGAAGCAATGTAAAAACCTTCCAACGCCAAATTAAACAAAAAAGAAGATAATGGATCTCCTTACCTCAATCCCGCTCCAAAACAAACTCCTAAGTCGGACATCTTTTCACCAAAATCGAGGATTAGCGTAAAATAGAAAAGACGAAATCCACTTAATCCATGTAACATTAATCCACTAAAATATTGTAATATACCATTATGCTACATAAAGAAATTTTACCATACTTTTGAATCATTAATCAAATATGTAAATGATTCAAAATTGGTTCTTGAAGTTCTATAAAAAAAAAAAGAATTATTTATTGAACTCTCTCATATTATTACCCAAATGTCAAAAGAAAGAATTATTTTTTGAACTCTCTCATATAGTAATTACGCAATTGTTTTTACTATTATTTAAAATTCCGAGTATTACATCAAATAATTCATGTTTTAAAGTGACACTGCCAAACACTATTTGAGTCATGACCAATATTTACCTTTTAATAATCTAGTGCGAGCTCCTGTTGGTCACTAGATTTGCATCAGCTTCTTGTATATAAATAGAAAAGGTATACCAACGTGAACCAAGTCTGAGAACAAGGAGAAATGAAGAAAGACCTGGCTTACTTTGTTGTTATTCTCATACAGTTAGTATATACAGGCATGTTTCTACTATCGAAGGCGGCGTTTGATGTTGGTATGAGTACTTGCATCTTTGTTTTTTACAGACAGGCTGCTGGAGCTCTCATCTTGGTACCGTTTGCGTATATCATGGAATGGTTGGTTTGTGTATTTAGACTGATTATGCTTGTGTGTGCACACTCTTGACTAATATCTTGATTATTTTACATGATTATTTTTGCCAGCAAAGATTCACCTCCACTCACCTTCTTGACGTTTTGCAAGATTTTTGGGCTCTCTTTGTTAGGGTATGTGTCATGAAATATATTAATTAGGGTTGTGCAACAACATTGATATGTTATGTTAGAATATCATGAACATAACTGGTTTAATATTACAAAAATCTAAATAATTTAAACGATAACATATATAAACACAATTTTTCATCATGATGAATGTTTGTTGTTGAAAATTTTAGGATTACAACTAGCTTAAATATCCATGGGATTGCCCTTAAATATACATCTGCAAGCTTAGCTGCGGCAGCATCAAATTGCCTTCCTGCCATTACATTCTTCATGGCTTGTCTAATGAGGTAATTAACTTCTTTTGATATGTTTATGAAAGGAATTATGTGGTCCATAATAAAGAAACCTGAATCAGTCAAATGGGTTTATTTTGGTATACTAATTAAGCTTAAACAATATTTACAGGTTTGAAAGTGTAAAACTCCACACAAGCTCTGGTATTGCAAAGATTACTGGCATAGTCATATGCCTTGGGGGTGCAGCCACAATGGCTTTCTTTAAAGGACCAGAGTTGAGATTGTTGTTGCACCATCACCTTTTATCGAGCCATGCTCAACTTAACGTAGCAAGTTCAAGTTCTAGTAGCACTTGGGTTAAGGGTGTGTTCCTCATGCTCCTTAGCATCAGTTGTTGGGGAGTTTGGATTGTTCTTCAGGTACATTTAACTATTAGCTTCCTCCTAGTTTATTTAGCTAAGAGTGTTTTCTTAATGTGCAAGAGATGGGACATTTTATGGCCCGCTTGCGGTGTGCACATATAATATATATATGTGTGGGTCCTCGGGGGGCAAAAGTGAAATTGCACAAATTTTAACATTATTTTAGTAATATCGTGAAAATAACGTTAAAAGCGGCTGGCGGTTAATCATGTATCATGTGGTAGCGTTGATAGCAAAATACAAAAGCGTACATGCACTAATCGACCTTTATCTCGATTGTTGAGTGTTATGTGCCTTATGTCCAAGGCTTGATGCAAAACTATTATCGAGCCGGAGGTCTCACTGAAGCAGTCTCTCTATTCCTATAGGGTAGAGGTAAGGTTGTTTACATTTTACCTTTCTCAGACCATACCTTAGCTTTGCCATTGATGAGATTTATTGAGTATGATGATAGAACATTTCATTAGAAAATATCATAGACATTAAGTGGCATTTTAATAGTAAACAAACAAATTTTAACAAACATGAACTGATATTATAATAGTGGTTGGCAGGAGAAGTATGTCATTTCTCATAAGGTAGAGGATTCTAGTCTAATAGAAAATAAATGTATAAATTTAGAAATATCATTAGGGTGATAGATGCTCATTAATCAATAAACAAATAAATAAATAAAACAAATTTTAAAACACACGTAGCACATTCGAGTTTTCACAGCAAGCATAATGGAGTGCATTAACATGTTTTAAAACATATTTTGAATGATAGTTGATTAAAATTTGTAAATGCCACTTATTTTTAATTTTCCGATTATTCATACTATATCAGGGCTGACTCAACGTTTTAAAAGGCATAAAACGAACTCTAAATATGAGGCCCTTTCTAATTTTTAACTAATGTTATTTTTTGTTGCTTTAAATCAAGTATATGGTGGTATTTTTATATATTATACTGAAGTTTCGTAAAGAGAAACTATATAATGTTATTATTATATGAATTATTTTAATTTCAAAGCATATATGTTTACTGAAAAATTTAAAACTTAATAAATAACTCCTCATTCCTCAATATTAGTAAATAAAAAGAAAGACACATATCAAAAGAGAAAACAAAAGAAATTAAGTGAAAAATATAAAGTTGGAATCCTAAATATAGAAAGAAAAGAGAAAACAAAAGAAATTAAGAGGAAAAATATAAAGTTGGAATCCTCAATATAGAAAATTCTTTAATAACTGAAACCTCCTTCTTTACCCATTCAATCATTTTCTGACAACTAAACCAATAACAAAAATATTATATAACTTTTATCTAAATTGGAGCCCCTTTAAGGAGTGGTGGCCTAAAAGCAAAGACTTTAATTGCCTTATGTTTGAGCCGGCTCTATATTATATGCATGTGGTGAAAATCTAATAACATTGTTTATGGATAAAAAGTTAAAAAAAAAAAAAAAAAACAACAACCAAAGAAGCAGTCAATACTCTTTCTTGTTGATACATAAACATTATTTTGGTGATGAATAAATATAACGAAATTATCGAAACACTTTTATACATTAATCTACACTATCTGTCATTAATAAAGCATGCAACCATGCATGGTTATTGGTTATCTTTTTTGATAACAACACATTTGATAAATAATTCAGATCACTACCAAAAGTATGTTGATGAGTACAAATGTTTGTTTATATTATATCCTGTATTAATGTTTACTAAAAAACATTTTTTAATATATTTATTCATATTAGAGCAGCTAAATAATTAAATGTCAATAACCGTTGTGCAATAGCATAACGGTATTTCTTTATAAACAACAATTATTTAATAGATGGTTTCAATATCATACCATTTTATGTTTTAGCACGCTAATTCTTATTAGTTATGGCAATTTCTTCTTTTTGGTTTGATAACAACAACCATGCTTAGTATAATCTCACCTATAACAAAGCTATTGGTAGGTTGTAGGATGGTAAGATGTAGACAAGTCTTACCACTATCCTAAAGGTAAAAAGACTGCTTCCATTGAGACCCACAACTCCAAAACCACATCCAACCGAAAAAGAAAAATGAAACATAAAAAGCCACATAGCTACTCTAAAAACAAGAAGATATCATAGGGTACTAAAAAATCTACTAAAGCAACCAAACAAGATATCATAGGGTACTAAAAAATCTACTAAACCAACCAAACAAGAAATAGGTGAGAACGTAAAAAAGAAACAAATTACACAACATATAGACACACAAGCAAGCAATAGCATGCACCACTAAGAAAGAGAAAAAAAACCTACCTGAAAAGCCAGGCTTTTAAGACAAGACTTCAATGCCCTAACATACTACCATCGTAAAAGTCTTTAACCCTAATCTTACGTCTCCATAAACACCTATCATCGACCATGTCCTCAGAGAGATGCAAGTCTATCAGATATTGCCTAATCCGCTCCTCCCAAGTCACCTTCGGTCTGCCTCTACTTCTTTTTCCCTCCACAATAAGTGTTTCCACGATTCTAACTATGGTTGTTGTATGACTTCTCCTGATATGTCCAAACCATCTCAACCTCTCAACCCTCATCTTATCTGATATACTAGCTATCCATAATCTATCCTTAAAAACATGATTTCTTATCTCTACTACCTCTAGTTTACGCACTTGTCTTTTCTTGATCGCGCAACATTTTGTTCCATATACCTCTAGTTTAGTTAGAAATCTCCGGTCACATAATACTAGGGGTGTGAAAAAAAACCGAATTAACCGAACCATAACCGAATTAACCCACAAAACTGAACCGAAAAAACCGAACAAATGAAAAACCGACGAGTCGGTTAATTGTTTTTTTGAAAACCAAAAGTAGCAGGTCTGTTATGGTTATCATTTTTTTCATACCCACCATAACCAAACCGACATGTAATAATTTTTTGTATGATTTAGGACTTTTCACCATATTTTTAATATTTAATGTTGTTTATTGAAGATTTTTAGTATTTATGGGTTTTTCATATCGTTTTATGGATTTGGTTGGATGTTTATTTGAATTTAAAGGATGTATCATATTACTTTATTTCAATATTCGATAATAATTGTTATTTATATTATAGATTATATGTATTTTTTAACACTATTTAATATACTAATATATACAAGTATGCAATAACAATTTATTTCATGTAAAAAAAAATTAAGCTATTTTTAGCTAAGCTATATACACGGTTAACCGCCCATAACCGACCCGCTGCCCATAACCGACCCGCTATAAGCATCAAAACTAAATAACCATAACCACCATAACCGATCGGTGATCGGTTATGGTTATTGTTATCCATTAACCGACATCGTAGTTATAGTTATGGTTTTAGGTCAAAACCGACCCAAATCGACCCATGCACACCCCTACATAATACCTAGTAGTTCCTCTCCACTTACGTCATCAAACCTCGACACAGGGGACTACATCACTATCTACCTTCTCTTCCTTTAAACAAACGATCACAAACTTTTGACATAAAATAGTAAATATAATATCTACATGTAACGTAAATTAATCCGGACAGGCTGGTGTCAATAATATTAGTAAAATTTATAATTTTAGTGCGTTGTGTAAAATCTTTCTTCTATCCTCTACTGTGCCAAAAACTGCATGTAAAATTAGTAAAACTAATAATTTTAGTGTCTTGTGTAAAATATTTCTTCTATCCTCTACTGTGCCAAAAACTGCATGTAAAATATATTATTAAAAAAAGTAAAAGATGCGTGTTCTAAAGTTAGGGTAGCACTCATGCGAATATTTAAAGTCCGATAAACAATTAAAAGTTTAGAAATAAAATATACAAAAGCAAAAGGTTCGTACTAGTATGGTTGATAATCTTCTTGACTAATTTAATCCCTTCAAAGATACTATATATATATACTAGTCTAAGATCCCGCGAATTTCGCAGGTGGACTAACACACAAATATATAACTTAAAAATGTTAAAATAATCCTTTAAAAGAAATAAACGTTCAAGTAACGAAATCCATCCCTCTACCCGCGGGTACGTAACGTATCAAACGTAGTTAACAATGATTGAAATATACAACTGAAATCGAGATTGTTCACCTGAGATCGAATTGAAATTCAACAAACAATGTGCTAAATCAACAGTGAATCGTCAAAGAATTTAAAGTGTTGAACTTGATAAAGTGACAAATAAGTCGAGAGACGTGCAAAATTGTGACCTGTAAGCACTTTGTTTGTCCTTGCACCCAAGTTAAAAAGGTCAAAGTTTTAAAAAATTTAGATCTATAGTCTAAGCATTGTATGCACCCGTTTTATTCAATGTTGAGTCTTGATTAATTTGAAAAACATCATTACTTTTACTTACTTGTTAACTCCTATCCAGCCTAAGTATATATATTGGAACCATTTAAAAGGCTGTAACTTGACTCAAAATGTAACAGGATGAAGTATGCAAAAGCCATCCAATACATACCAAAACGCATAAAACCTTCCAAATGATTTTAATATGATAAAAGTTTGAATTATTATAGTAATCATCTGGCTTTCATAATAACAATGAATTGTAATCATTTATACATTTTATAATTTTTTAACAATATAGTGTTTATGAGTTAAAGTGCTCGACCCGTTTTGACTTGTTACCCAACCCACCTGCAACACCTTGTAGGCTTGTACAGTCATTCACACTCAAAAGAAAGCCCAACCTATTTATGTGGAGGTCAAATTCAATAAGTTAACATAACAAATTCAAAATATGCAATTAAAACTTAAAGATTGACTCTAAGTTAGTTAATTGCCTGGAAATATTCATGATATAGTTTGGCTGCCCTACCATGTGCCAATAATATGTTGTGCATAACGATGAAGGGCTCGACATCAGAATGACTGCAAATCGAAATCAACTTGACTGATTATACTAACCTCTAGAGTGACTAAATACATCCCATTCGCTTAACGATTTTCCCTATTCAAGATAGGCTCCATCAATCTGTAAAACTTCATGGGTTAATAAGTGATAAAAATCTACAATATTGAGCAAGAAGTGGAAAATTGACTTGGTGTGCAGAAATGATTGTTTACTCTCTTCAAATGTTACCAATTAGTTGTTTGATGTCATGAGTCAAACATTGACTAAAAAGACACCCTTTCAAAATTCTCGATCTTGTGATTAATCTAAATTGAGGCCTCGAGTCAAGCATCTTTGGTCACCACTTGATTGGTGTTTTTCCACAGTCGCATCTTAAATTATCTTGGTTTATTAAAAAGTATAGATATAGATGATGTAATGAGAATATGTGAATTACTCACCCGCCTAGAATATCTAAAATCATGTGGGTCCTCGAGTGGCATCCAATCTTGCGCACCAGTCTCGAGTGCCATGAGCCAACAACCATTCATTTCTTGACTTCATAAGTCAATGGCCTAATCCTACAAGCAACAAAGATTATTTTAAAGATAAAAGAAGGAAATAAGAAAAACAAAACTAAAATAAGATTCTTGAAAACAAAATCTAGATCCAATTCATTACTCGCCAAAACCTTAATGGCTTTACAAAGTATACCTTTTAATCTTAACTGCAAATCGAAAGTACTCATCCGATTCAGATCCAAAGCAAAATTTTGAAATATATAATCCAAATATGTACTTTTTCCTTTATGTCATATAGTAATAAAGTTACATTCTTTAAGACCATTTGAATGTGCGAACAATCGATCTACATCAAATGTATATAATCTTCAATCATTAAGAAGCATCCCCTAGAGAAAAAGCCCTATGTGGGTTTCATTTAAGCTATAACAAATTTAGGTTATAAATATACAAAATTTTGAAATCATACCAGGAACGCTCTTGCTCGTCTTTGTCTTCCAAGACAGAAACTTTAGAAATATATTTAAAAAACAACGAATCGTCACCGAATATAAAAGGTTGGTTGAGACGAATCCAAGATCTGAAGAGTTGAGTTGTAGGGTTATATGAACAAAAAATCATACCTTGAAAATATTCATCTTTGCTCTTAACACAAAATCATCTCTTCGTACTTGAATCCGGACCATAAACCCTATGAACACAAACTCACTTGTTAATCGGAAAGAAAACATAAATCAATCACGTTGAGATAGTGGATATGCTTACCATGAACACACATGTAATTGACACAACCCACACTTCTTTCTTTTGATAATCTCAATAGATGTAACAAAACTTAACAAATTAAAACCCTAATTTGAACTGATTGGTCAAAAAGAATGTAATATGAACAAAAATAAACAATAATATGAACAAATCAATGTAGGCAATACCACATCATCCAATCGGCTTGAATCGCCATCGCCTTCATCTTCTTGAATTGGCAAATCGCCTTCATCTTCTTGAATCGGCAAATCGCCATCGCCTTCATCTTCTTGAATCGGCAAAGAGAAAGGGGGAGAGAGCATATGGAGGTGGGATTTGGGATGAGATCCAGAAACCCTAATAAAACATTCGTACAGAATAATAATTATCAGCTTAAAGAAAACTAAAAATGATTATCAACTTAAAGAAAATGGTTTCAGAATCATCATTTGGCTGCAAAATGATTGGCAAATTACCAAAGCATCTTCAATCTTGATATTTTTTCAAGTAATTCACTTTAAGTAAATTGACAAAATTCATAAACAATCGGTGTATAAAAGAACACAAATATCCAACTATTTGGCCAGTTACTTTTTTACCATACACTACACATTTAAGATATTTGTTATAACTTCTAAAACATAACCCAAATTAAATCAAAATCCCTGCTACATCATCCAAACAACCCCTACTTCAAACTCAATCTGGACACAGATGCCAAAAAAGAAAATTCCAGTCGTCAGACGTGATTGAAGAAAACTATCAATCCCATTTAAACTTGCCATTGAAACTTGAAACCTACCATTAAATGTGTTTTTTAAATTAGAATACCGTTGATAAGGCTACCACTCAAGGCATTTGGGGGGGGGGGGGGGATACAGAGAGAGTGTTAATTTGCTTAAACCAAAACAATAACTCTTTATACAACCCGGTAACAGGAAACATATGAAACTAAAGAAAAAACAAAGACATTACCTGACAGTGAATACCGAGGCTGATAACTTCAGAGATGATAACACACTTGCGGCGCGACGGTAGGCTTCGTGTGTTACAAAGCAAAAGCAACTCAGATCAGGAATAATTCTCTGCTCGAAGAACAACACAAAAACAATAACAAATCTGAACCTTCTCCTTCTTTCTACGATTAACACTACAAAAACTTGTGATTTAGATCTGATTCACTGCAACCCCAAATCAGAAACTATTATAGAACCTTAACAGATCTGCAATTCCATTTTAGATCTGAAATACGCGAATTTTTATCTTCGTGAATCACAACCTGCAATTTCTTTCAAATTATGCAACTAAAATTGCTCTTGGCTCCATAAATCTTCGGCTTCATCAATTGCCAACAACAACAGAAACAATGATGTGATATATGAATTGTAATCAACAACAACTATATTGTTCTCTTCTTCTTCGATGTAACAATAACAACAACCTGCAATTCAACACTTTCTACAAACCTGAGATTCAAGATGTCAAAAATAGATCTAAAATCGATTCATAATCAAGTCAGATTTCGATCTCATGTTTTATTATTGGTTTTGTGTGAATTAACAACTGAAATAGATGAAATATGACAGTTAACAAAAACTAATATTCAGTTTTGGTTTAAATTCATCCAACCGATCAGTCCGACATACATAAAACACGAATCGAAAATTACTGAAAACTCATCGAACTGATACATTTCATATGCAATTAGGGATGAACTGATACAAATCAGGGTTTATAATCTTTAACAAAAACCACGAAATTGGGATTTCCGTACGACATAAACAACAAAATAGATGAAATCGCAGTACACATAAACAAAGCTCATCTAAGAAATACAAATAGACGATTTGATAGAAAAATTATAAGGATATAGGACAGAAAATTACCGACTTTAAGATGAATCGCTAATAGATGAACCAAAAGCCGACGAATCGAATGAAAGAAGAATCGGCAAGGTAAACTATAGAATTAGATCTAGGGTTTTTAATCTGCAACATCATATAGAAAGGAGTGTGTAATCTGTTTATGGAAAGTCCAAGGTGAGAGAAGGCAGTGTGTAAGAAAAAAGGAAATTTCTATAGCGAGAATAAAGAATGAGTGGAGATGTCTTCAATTGCTTTGCCGCTCAAATGAAAAAAATAATGAGCGTACCAACGACACGTGGCAAGCAATGGTTTAAATGGCTGCCAAGTGGCATCAGCTTGTTTTGCTTTATTATAATGTATAGATAGAGAGAGAGAGAGAGAGAGAGACAGAGAGAGAGTGTGTACGTACAATATCCCTTAACGTACGTGATATGAAATCGCATGTTATAAAATAGCATGTATGAAATCGCATGTGATAATTTTGATGAAATCGCATGTGATAAGTTTGATGAAATCGCATGTTGGTTTTTTGTAACAATTTTGCATGTGGTAATTTTGCTGAATTCGCATGTTAAAAAAACCAACATGCGAAATCATTACAAAAAACCAACATGCGATTTTAATGTGGGATGAAGATCTGACGGCTGAGATGAGTTCGTACATATTGTACGATAAGGGATATTGTACGTTAACCTAACTCCCTCTCTCTCTATATATATATATATATATATATATATATATAGGGTCGGGATTTGGAGAAAACGGTAGAAAGTGTGAGAACGCTTATGAATCGTCCGATTAAAACAATCTATGGACTAGATTGGCGCGGCGTCATTTTTTTAAATAACATCAATTTTATTACGTGTACGCGCCTCATTAAGGGTAAAAGCGTCTTTACACCTCTATACCAAAACGCCACACTGATGAATAAAACGCCATTACGGACCAAATCACATCGCTATATAAACAAAAAACATCCAAGACATAAAAACACATCCCCCAGAACCTGAAACGCCATATTTTCTACTATATACCATTCAACTTAAAAACGCCAAAATCCCCAAAACATCAAACACAACCACTCAAAAACGCCATATTTTCTATTATATACCATTCATCTTAGAAAACGCCAAAACACTCAAACATCAAAATATTCCAAAAGATCGACGGTTCTTTCAGATACACTATTTCCTCATTAAAACATCAAAAATGCCAAATATCGTTTCTTGTATATTCAAAATATTGTTCTACGCCAAAGTTTCGGATAATGCATTCTTCCCTGAGGTGCTGTGATTCAAATAACATTTTGCTGCATGAGATGGACAAATCATAAACAAGAAGATGCTGGGGTCAGACCTATGTCATTTTCTGTGTTTTGATTTTGATGAATATTTTAATGGCATGAAAAGACGAGTGACACTAATGAGTTGTTTGAAGATACATATTCAAAAACAAACTCATGTCATTTTGTCTTTCCAAACGGCCACAAAAACACAAGCATGGCTAAACCAAACCACCAGTGAACATGATTCAAAGAAGAAAGAGACTGATGACAGTGAAGATTTGGAAGATGAATTGTTTTTATTTTTATTTTTTTTTATTTTCTTTTTCTGTTGTTTGCTATGTATTTTTCAACTTAGAATAAAAAAATACATTATCTTAATAAAACGCCATACAGTCATCA
The DNA here is from genome assembly GCA_030545235.1 of Helianthus tuberosus. Classification (NCBI taxonomy): domain Eukaryota; kingdom Viridiplantae; phylum Streptophyta; class Magnoliopsida; order Asterales; family Asteraceae; genus Helianthus; species Helianthus tuberosus. Next base: position 27,495 of record JARYGA010055621.1, read on the forward strand.
TGCATATGAAAACGCCATAAATGGAGTAAAAACGCCAAAAACTCCCAAACTATAATGAAAGTAATTTGCAGAAGTATTAATTAATAAAAGCTAAAAACGGAAAAAAAAACGCAAAAAACTACTTAAACCCATTCAAAAACGCCAAACCTGGGAGATGGAAAGTCTATGACCCTAAAAAACTCATAAAAAGCTAAACAAAAAAACAGTAAAAATACACAGTAAACTGAAAAGACGGCTACTTTATTAATATCATTTATTATAAATAAAATCCCGCCTAAACTACGCGCCAAAAACATCCTATAAAGAGAGACTTCTCTGCACAAACAACTATCACAAAACCAGAAACAAACGTCATATTCCCTAGAAACCATTCACTTTAAAAATGCCAAAAAATAATACTTAAAAAAGCCACAGATGCAGAACCTCGATTCTGCTATATTGAGTATTGATCTGAATGAAGTTTCACTGAATGGATTCTTCTCTGAGTTGGATATCTCTATAATCTTTTGCTGAATGAGATGGACAAATATTCAAGATAAAGAGACTGATGACACTGATATGACATCATGTCACTTTGTTCTTGATGGATATATGGATGGCATGAAGGGATCAATACATTAGAGCAGGCGTTGGTCTTCAACATGTCATCAAACAAGTATCCACCCACCATAAAGGATGCCACAAAAATAAGCATCTTCTAAAGACGGCCGTTATGCAGGAAAATAAGGATCTACATAAGGCATTCAAAGACAGGTTCAAAACGCCAAAAAGGTTAAAGTAGAAGAGGCTGATGACAGTGAAGATTTGAATGAGAAATTAGATTATAATTTTTTTTCATTTTCTATTGTTTGTTATGTAATTCTTTGTTGTTTATCATCTAATTCTCTGCTATTTAAAAAAAAAATGAGTATAAAACGCCAAAAACTACAAACACCAAAACGCCTGATAGTTTGAAAACTGTCAGAACGAATGCTAGCAAAGTACGAGGTTGCTATATAAAACGCCAAAAACGCAAACAAAGTATTACTGGAAAAATCAACACTAATTGACAGATGAAAATTGAAAAGAAAACAGTAAAATAAAGAGACGGTATCATTTAATGCCACTACATGAAAAATTGAAATTTATTTATCTTTTCAAAACGCCATAATTGTCTGTCACATTATAGGTCTGTATCCTAAATGGCAAAACACTTGATATAATAAAATCAAGAAAATTACTGATGTTTTTTACATTAAAAGCCTGCATCCTGATCTAAAAAACAATAAAAACGGCAAAACAATACTTAAAACGCCAAAATATTTACTATGATTCTGATCTAAAAACAATAAAAACGCCGCGTATTTATTAAACGCCAAAAAATGGAAAGATGAAGGGACACGCGTTAATAAAAAAGAAATATGAAAGGACAAAAAAGCCCCTCCACCTTTCTCTAAGCAGCGTGGCACGTGTTAGGCCAGGAAGCGTTCTCACCTTTCTCACACTTTTGAGCGTTTTCTCCTGATCCCGTTTATATATATATGTAGAGGTTCCTGTAAAAAAAAAGAGGTTTTTTGTGAGAAAGTTAAGAAAGAATCTACACCGTTAGATCTTTGATCTAATGGTTGAGATCATAATGGTAAAATTGTAAATAATGTTATGTTTCGATCAGATGTTTAGTCCATGATGTTTTGTCTATGTTCATACAGTGGTGTTTTAATTGAATTGTGATTAAAAGCGTGGTGTTTTAAACACATACTGGAAAGCGTGGTTTTTTTTATCTACTGGAATGTAGGTTTTAAAACACCATAGTGTTTTAACATATGGAATCTGGAACATCTACTAGCATGCAGATGTAAAAACCATGCATGCAGGTTTAAAACACCATGTACATTAACCATGAACATTATACTAAGAACACATTCTGGAAATGGAGGTAGTGTCTTTAATAGTGTTATATACTTATTGAATGATGTTATATATTTATTGAATGATGTTATATACTTATTGAATGGTGTTATATAATTATTTAATGGTGTTATATATGTGCTGAATGGTGATTTTGTAGTGTTATTCATAGTGTTTTTATAGAGATCTTTAAAATGGTGTTATATACTTATTAAATGGTGTTATATAATTACTGAATGGTGTTATATACGTGCTGAATGGTGGTTGCAGTGTTATTCGTAGTGTTTTATGGAGATCTTTTAAAAAAAATCATGTTCCTATAAATAAGATGGCGGTTATGGAAGGTTTTGAATTAATTAAATCAATGATAAAATTAATTGTTTACCCTTTTGAATTAATTTAGATTAAAGACACATGTCATCTCCACAATATTTCTCAAACTTCTTACACTTTTAACCTTTTTTATAATAACCTTATCATATATATATATATAGGGGAATGATGTATAGAAAACCCACTTGTGGTTAGAAAACCTGGGAAACTCAAAGCTCCCGATTTTTTTTTTTTGAAAAAATTTACACATGTTATATACATGTTTTTAAGGGTTTTGGGCAAAAAATCAAAAAAGCGCCAAGTAGATATTTAAAAAAATAAAATAAACAAGTTTTGGTGTAATATATGTTACATTCGTCTGACATATGTTACCCTAGAAATTTGTTTATTTTTTTTAAATATCCACTCAGCGCTTTTTTGATTTTTTTTTTGCCCAAAACGCTTAAAAACATGTATATAACATGTGTAAAAGTTTCTTTATATATATATATATATATATATATATATATATATATATATATATATATATATATATATATATATATATATATATATATATATATCAGAGACTTCAAAATTAAAAGAAATTATTTATAAGGAGAAAAAAAGGAAAAATTTAATCAATAAGAATGTTTCATTTTAAATTATTTATTATTTGTATTTAATTTTATTTTATGGTATATTGATTAACTTACATAGATCATTAATTTTATTATTTTCTTTATAACTAAGTAAATTAAATTTGTAACTCTTTTTCCAAATATATATTTTCTTTTCAAATTAAAAAAAACAACTTAATTTAAATTGTAGAATAAATTACAATGTGTGTAAGATAAATTAAGAGGTGTGTAGGATAAATTACGAGGTGCATAGGATATATTCTTGAGATGTGTATGGCAAATTTCGATGTGTGTATGATAAAATTTTATAATGTGTAGGGTAGATGTAGGAAAATTCTGATATGTTTATGTTTTATAGATTATATGTAGAATAATTAATGACTAGTTGATTAATAAATTAATTAGATAAGTTATAAATGAATTAATATTTTACCAATATTCCCTTTCTTTTTTTTCAATAATTTTCTTCTCATTTGATCCCCTTCCTTATATATATATATATAGAGAGAGAGAGAGAGAGAGGGGAAGGTTAACATACATTACGGCTTAACGTACATCACGTACGACAGATAATTACGCACGTTCATTTTAAAATCACGCACGTTACAACTCAAAAATCCAAAATCACGCATGTTGAAACACAATAATCACACATATTGAAAACATTAATCACGCATGTTGTTGTACGTGAAGTACGTTAAGCCGTAATGTACGATATACTTTCTCTCTCTCTCTCTCTCTCTCTATATATATATATTCTATGAGTTCATTAGGGAACATTAGAAAAGTGGGGAACCGGGAAACAGTTTTAAAAATTCAACTTAACATGTTAAATATCAATTTTTTTTATTTTTTTCAAATTATTTTCGCACTTTTCCTTATAAATACATGTAGAAACATTTTTTCGATAACTTTCTTCTCATTTAATCCTGCTCTTATATATATATATAGGGGAGGGTTATCTTGAGAACGCTAAATATTGCGAGAACCGTGAGAACGAATGAAAAAATCAATCAAAACCGAATTTTTTTTAATACAAACCTCATTGTAATTAAAATACAACATTAAAAAAGAATTTACAACATCAAATAATTCATTTCTCCTCTCAAAATCACTCTTACTAGATTTTTTACACATGTGTAAATATAACAAATTTACACATGTGTAAATGACAAACTTACACATGTGTAAATTTTCTTTATTTACGAATTCACGTAAATTTAAACGTGTAAGTTTAATTTCTAACATTGTATTCGAATAATAATGATAAGTGTAAAAAGAAATTTTGAATTTGAATTGTTTTTGACCAAGTTCTTGTGGTTTTTTTATTCGTTCTCACGGTTCTCGCGATATTTAGCGTTCTCATTTAAACTCTTCCCTATATATATATATATATATATATAGGGAGAAGATCATGCGAGAACCACCTCTTATTGCGAGAACTGTTAGAACCAATGTGAACACAACAAAAAATGCCTAAAAATAGTTAAAAATCACTAAAAATTTTTTTTTAAATATTTTTTATATAAAAATCGCTACTTTTCGAAGAAAAAAAAATGTTAAAAAAAAATTTAGATTTTTTTTTTGATTTTTTTAGATTTTTTTAGGTTTTTTGGGGGTTTAGTTTTTAGCATTTTAGCTTTGGGGGTGGGGGGTTAGTTTTTTTTTAGGTTTTTTGGGGGTTTTAGTTTTTAGCATTTTGCTTGGGGGGGGGGGGGGTGGGTGTTAGGTTTTTTTAGGTTTTTTTTAGGTTTTTTTAGCTATTTTAGGTTGTGTTCACATTGGTTCTCGCAATAAATGGAGTTTTCGCATGAGCCTCTCCCTATATATATATATATATATATATATATGGTAGGGATGCTAAGATAATCCACCCTATTTGAGAAACTTTAGAAGAATTCTAGACCACACATTTTTCTAACATTTTCGTAATATACACATATGTATAGTTTAAAATTTACTATATACATATATGTATATTGTCAAATCTTGAATTATACACGTATGTATATAGTCGATTTTAAACTATACATATGTGTATATTACGAAAAGCTTAGGAAAAATAACAGAATAAAACTGTTCTAATTTGGATTTTAATTTTGTTTATTATTTAATAATCAAGTTACAAGTTTTAATATTAAAGTCATTATATTAAACGGCATGTCGTTGCCTTTTGAGTTAGTTTTGTTCTACCTTTTTATGATTACCATAAGGATCAATCAGTATAAAAATTTGCATATATGTAAAGAAGGGGAAGGTTCATTGGGGAACACTAAAAAAGTGGGGAACAGCTGGGAACCGACTCAAACGAACTCCGATTGGACTCATTCCATTGGCGTTGGAACCGGCTCGCCGAACCCTAACTAAGATCCCTTAACCCTAAACCTTAAATCCTAACTCCTAAACTCTAAACCCTAGCTAAAGCTAAAAAATAAGGGTAAAACCTAAGCTAAACCGTCAAATCTAAACTATAAACCCTAAAAGCTAAACCCTAAATGTTAAATCTAAAGTTAAACCCTAAACCCTAAAGCTAAACCCTAAACCCTAAAGCTAAACCCCTAAAGCCAAACCCTAATATATTTAGGGTTTAGGGGTTATGATTTAGGGTTAAGAGGGTGTCCCAGTTGGCCAGTCCCACCTCTACTCTTCATAGAGACCCGGGTTCGACTCCAGGGATGGGCACCACCCACCCACCTCTTCACAGGGGAAACGGATCGACTCGGGATGGGGTATTCACCGCCAGCAACCTTGGGACGGGGTAAGCTGTGGAGTGAGATCACTCCAGCGGCCGGGAGGTCCGTGCAATAACCCCCCCCCCCCCCCCCCCCCTCCTAGTTAGGGTTCGAAGAGCCGGTTCCAACGCCGCTGGAATGAGTCAAATCGGAGTTCGTTTGAGTCGGTTCCCCACTGTTCCTCACTTTTTAGTGTTCCACAATGAACCTCACACATGTAAAGAAATGATCATTTAAAAATATATAACAAGTGTGAAGATTACATACATGTAAATGGACGTCCATCTCTATGAAAAAAATGATAATAAATTTGAAAATTTACATATATGTAAATGATATACTTAATCAGTTTGAAGAAATTAAACAACCAAATTCAAGCTCAGTTTCATCATTAACATAGGTGTATTTATTGACCGTTCAAAAAGAAAAATGTGGAATTAAGGTGTTTAAAAAGTTGCCCTTCAAAAAGAAAAAAGAAACCCTCTTTGAAATTAACCTTGAGTGTGTGTGTATATATATATATATATAACCTTGGCAAGTTTGGATGTAATATTTAATGAAGTTATAAACATCTTATAATGAAGTTATAAGATGACTTAATGACGAGGGAAAACACACAAGTGTATTATAAAGTCAAAGTAGCAATCACAGTTTTTAGAAAGTCAAAGTAGAAATCACAGTTTTTTGTGTCGGACAACATAATGATTAATTGTGATAAAGTGGACTAGAACTAAAGTTGTATTAAGTTTTGCATTTGTTGTTTACTATGTTAAGCTTTTAACTTCTTATCGATGTTGACGGAAAACAGGCAAGTGTATTAAAAAGCTATCCTTCAAAGCTGAGTTTCACAGCTCTTCAGTGCCTTTTGAGTTCCATGCAGTCGTTTGTGGTTGCCATTGTCTTAGAAAGAGAAGGTTCTCAATGGAAACTTGGTTGGAATATCAAACTCCTCGCTGTGGCCTATTGTGTGAGTATTATCTTTAAAGTCACATAAAGTAGAAACTCGATAAATTAATACTCGATTATTTAATAAACTCTCTAAGATAATATTTTTTGCCGGTCCCGACTCGGGGATAGGGTGCTAAATTAATAATTCGCTAAAATTATAAGATAATACATTTTTGATAATTTCTTTAGACCCCATATAAAATATAAATTAATAATTCCTTATATATAGCATATTACATGAATGATTTATGAAAGTTTCTTGAAAAATGACTCAATTGTCTTTTGTTTTTTGTTGAAATCAATTTCCCCTTGAATCTCGTCTCTAATTTTTCTTAGCATGGTAAGAACTTCTGGTGTTGTTTTCTCATAGCTCAACAAGAAATTGTTCAATGTGATTGCCGCTTTAATAGCTTCGTTTCGCGAAGGGAGCTCCATTGTAGAACTTTCATCATCTTCTTCATCGATATCATCTTTATTAATTACAAGAAGCATAATATTAAGTCCATAAAGTGATACATTGAACACAAGAAGCATAATAAGGTGGGAGATTGAAGGTTTCTTTCAAATTGGGTCGTTCATTTGATATACATGCATTGTATACAATAATTAAGTGAAAGCTTTAAAGGTGTTTGTAAACTAAGTATTCTACTATAAATTAATAAAATATTAATTAATATATAAATTAATAATTATTAATTTATCGATTAATTAATAACTCTTTTAATTAATAAATTTTGGTGGTCCCAAGTGTATTATTTTATAGAGTTTCTTCTGTAGTTTATAGAAGAAAAAGCAAATCTTTATTGCAAATTTGTTTAATGCTAAATGGTTTCTAGTTATTTTAGGTTTGTTTAATACTAAATGGTTTCTAGTTATTGGTTAGAGACTTAGAATAAATTATGATTTTAACCCCTATAGTTAATTCATTTTTATTCTATAAGCCTAAAAAGGAATCTTTTAATGTTTGTGTCCCTAACGTCATTTTTTTAATCATTTTGGTTCTCATAACTAACAACATCCAATTATCTGGTTAAATGTTGGTCACGTGCTTCTCACATGTGGGACATTTATGTTAGTTCACCTACATCAAAATATCTACCCTCAAATTAATTTCGCATTTAACCCCAAACCTTTACATCAGAGAATTCTGATTCTCTTCTCCAACCCAACCCAATCCCAAACCCTTCCATCCAGTGGCGAAGCTTGAAAATTTTCACCGGGAGGTCGGAAGTCATCGGACCTAATTTTTTTTTCTATCGCTTTGTTTTAAGGTGATATGTTCGGGTCGGACGTCGATGATTCGATTCGGGTCGGGTCAAACATTAATATCAAATAAAAAACGTTCTCAAATATTAAAAAGTAAACATTGTTTAGCAAACAACTGAACAAAGACACCAAAACATTAAAAATGAGAGGAAGGTAGGTACTCGGTTCAGCTGGATGAAGAATTATAGCTCTGTCCGTCTTTCTTTAAGATTTTTGAATTCTTCAATTATGGACAACAATTTCCTTTTCTAGGTAAATCACCAAACTGTTTGATAGATACTGATCTGACATCTTATTGCTAAGGCGATTCTTAAATATTTTCATTGGTGAAAATACTCTTTCCGTTGTTGTAGTCGAAACTGGAAGTGTCAAGATTAGCCGACACACTCTTTCAACCAATTTGTACATGTTATTTTTCTGACATTCCACAAGATTTTTGAAAAGATCAGAAAGAGTTGATACCCCACATAGCTTGGCATTATTTATCCTTTCAACTTTAAAAGTCTCCAATTGACCACGTAATTGATTCTTCTCTTGCCCTGTAAAATCTTTAGGATAATATTTCTCAACAAGAAGAACAATCTGATCAATATTAATCTTTTTTGAACATAGAGTCGCACTAAGAGATAACAACTCTATCACTTGCTCATTGAATCTACTATCCAGCTCATGTAGTTGTCTGTCCAATGTCTCTGTAAACAAATTTACCCAATAAGAATGTTCAAATGTAAAATTAAGATCTTTTTTTACGAGGCCGATACCGAGTAGAAGTATATGGAGCAATCATATCAGGCATATCTATTTCATGCCTTTCACAAAAAAGAACCTTTTCAAATAAAGAATCCCATCCATTGTTTCTAAAATTAGTTAGGTGTTTGTTTTTCAGAGGTAAAACGTCTGCAGTCTACGGACCACATCTGTAGCTGATGAGGTGGACCAAACCTTTGCAGTTTGCAAGAAGAAAACTGTTTGTTTTTTTAACTTTTGCAAGTTGTTGAAATAAACGAAAATATAAATAAACTTAAAAGAGTTTTTCAATATTCGAACAAATAATAGTTATACAATAGGAAATTTTCATTTCACAACTTTATAATTTATTGCATAAACAAATTTAAAACACTTGTAAAATTCAATAGTCTAGTTCAAGAATCATTATTTGGTTTAGGTGCATCAGACTTCCGATGTTGTTTCGATTGGAACCAGCCTGTCACCAAGGTTTTGACTTGAGTTAAATCTTCTTTTGATAGCATGCTTGAATTATTAGTTGGTCGCTTGGTTAAATACCAGTTTTATGATCCATCCATTAGCTGGACCATTTCTTTTTCTTATGGCTGCATACCTGTTTGATGTTTCTAAATCAACTTTGACCATATGGATTCGGTCAAAGTTATCAGGTGAGTCTACTTCGGTGACTGAAATCTACAGCAGAATGGATGAGATAACATATATACCAGTAGAGATGAGTCGCAGCGAGTATAGATGGAGTGGTGTCGGCGGCGGTGGAGGTAGTAGGGATATCGGCGACGGTGCAGGTATGGAGATATCGGCGACGGTGGAGGTAGGGGGTTGTCGGCGGTGGCTGTAGAGGTGGGGAAGTTGTGGGCTGCACTGTGGAGGATCCACTAAAAAGTGAATTTTGCCTAAGTAGCCTAAGAAGGATTGTGATGATAACATGTGGCACTCCTAATAAGTAGGGATGAAGGCCATTTTGGTCCTTATAAATAAGAGTGAAAATGACATATGGCACCCTTTTGTGTTTTAAAAATACAACAAAAAAATCTAGTACAAAAAAAAAATCTAGCACAAAAAATCTATTACAAAAAAATATAGCACAAAAAATGTAGTACAAAAAAATATAGCACAAAAAAATCTAGTACAAAAAAAATATAGCACGGAAAAATTCAGCAAAAAAATGTAGTACAAAAAATCAAGCACAAAAAATTGAGAAAAAAAATTTAAGACAAAATTTCAGCACAAAAATGTAGTACAAAAATGTAGCACAAAAAAATATTATACAACATAGAAATACAACACATTTTAGTGGAGTTTTTTAGTTTTCATAATAGCAAAATGGTACTCAAATTAAAGATAAAAAGACGCTCGATTTTACGGTGAAATTTTTATGAAAAAATAATGTCGTATAAAAAGTTATGAATAATTAAAAATGGTATAAATGTTTGAACTTTGATGTTTAGGGTTTTCAAAATGTTGGATATAAATATACGTGAGTGTGTATATATACAAACTATAAACTTCACATGATATACGTTTATGTGTTTGATGTTTAGGGTTTTGTGGTAACGGGGTTTACATTCTATTTGCAAACATGGGTGATTGAGAGGAAGGGGCCAGTTTTTCTTGGATTGTCTACTCCACTGGCTTTCATATTTACCACCATCTTCGCAGCTTTACTCATTGGAGAAATTATCAGTTTGGGAAGGTACATAAAATACTATTTCTTAGAAAAATATACAATAGTTGTTCTATTTAGTGGCGACCATGATTTTTTTTTTCACTGGGTTACACGTTTTTTGGTATTCATATTTTTCACAAACATGCATTAGAATTTTCAGGCCAGTCGTCGTTCAGGTCGTGACGGACGAGACGAGAAACATAACAAAATACAATATCATAACAACAATATATAATCATTACTCATTAGAAAACACACAACAAAAATACGATGTCATTTGAAATGAAAACAAATCTTACACATTTTTGAAGTTATTCTCTACGGGTTTCATCTTTTAAAAACGTCTAATTACATTTTCGACTGGAAAATTGGCAAGAAGATCTCTTTTGATATAACAAAGGCAAGAATCATTAACATGATCATAGTAAAGAAAAACTAAAACAACAATTTTTTTTTTTAACAAAATTCAAGGTACAAAACTAGATGGCGGGAGCAGGATTATTGGATAGCGAGAGGTTAAGAGTTAGGTTTTGTTGTTTTTGTGCATGGCTGCTCCTATGTTGAATGTTTGTTTTGTTTGGACCCAAACTTATCAATTTACATTTATAAAACGAAAAATCAAAAAACATGGCTTGCTAGACTCAAACTCAGGTCCTGCTTGGTAACATATAAGGTGAAATACCACTCCACCAACTTTCATCTTGTTGCTATGGTGTCCATCTTATTATTTTTATGGGGTCCTTCAAAAAATTAATATATCAGTTCTATTACAATTTTTAAAAATATTGAGGTCCGGAGACCCCAAGACACACTATGTCGGTACATCCAGGATTCTATCTTAAACATAATTATTATAGTTTTGTTATTTGCTGGTTAATAGTTATTTGTATATTTTTCTAAATTATATTACAAAAATTGTTGTTAAATCATTTGCGCAAATAATTTAACAACTGGTAATAACTTACAAGACTCATGAAGTCACCTTTAAAAATATTATTATCACTTGTTAAATTATGTCAAAATTAGAAAATAAATCTATAATATTTACATTGTGGAGCCATGTCTTGCCTCATACCTTATCTTTCCTTACACTTCTGAAAGTTAAATTATGTCAAAATTAGAAAATAAATCTATAATATTTACATTGTGGAGCCATGTCTTGCCTCATACCTTATCTTTCCTTACACTTCTGAAATTGTATTTTATTACATGATTGGTATGAAAATGAAAGTGATAAATGGCCTTTTTTCTACTATAGTGTCATCGGAGGAATCTTCTTGATTGGAGGCCTTTACTTTGTTTTATGGGGGAAAAGTAATGAAGAAGAGATATTTGACCACAAAGGGTGCTCAAACGAAAACATCACAGCTCGTTAAGGTAGTCCATATTTTCTAATCTTCTTGATTAGAAAATAAATCCATCATAACTTTCTTCTTCCTAATTATGAGTTATGATCAAGTTTTTTTTATGCTATGTTTAGTGAGTGACATGGTAAAATAAAACTTGTATTTTATATAGTTTGTGATACTCCTTTCTTGTTTTTTATACATACATATATGTATTATATATATATGTATATTATAGTATGTGATATTCATTTTTGTTTTATGTATACTATACACTAAAAAAGAGTGGAAGACGCTTGTCATTCATTCGTTGAAACTGTCTATTTTTTTTAGTTTCCCCATTTCTCTCCTACTTAATTATGTATACTTATTTTTTAATTAAAAATATTACTATATCATTAACCAACTGAATATAATATAAAGTTAATTATTAATTCTTAAATAAAGTTATAATTCATACTTAAATACTTCACCAAGTTCAAAATTATGTTCGTTAAAGTAGTAAAAAACAAAGAATAATGATAATTGTTTACATATAAGTGATTTATATATAGAAAAATCAAATATTGAATGTGCTTAGATGGTAAGAATGGTCGTCTGAAAAAAAATCTAAGTTAATACCCAGTTGAAAAAATAATGTTTTAAAATTTCTTAAGAAAATTTATAACTGTCACGTCAATATTCATTTTTTAAAAACTTATTTTAACGAAAATATCTATTCTCAAAATATGACAGTTTATTCTATTAGTATAATAAATGGGTTTTAATGCATATGTTTCTTTAAAACAAAATTTTCATTTATTATTAGTAATCAAATAAATTACAGTTATCAACCCATGTAATACATGTGACTATAACTTAGTATATATATGTGTATGTGTGTATACATACATACATACATACATACATACATACATACATACATACATATATATATGAGGAGGTTCAAAGAAAATTAATTTAAGAAAAAAATGGTATGGTAAAACGTTAAATACTTTACAACTTCTATATTAATTATTATCTCTGTAATTAATTATTTTATTTTATCCTACAAACATAAAATTTTACACTACACATTATCGAATTTTATACAACACATGTCAAAATTTACCCTACACGTTATCGTACATAACTTGTAATTTATTCTAGACACTCATAATTTATCCTATACTCTATTTTTTTTTTTTTGAAAAAAATTTATATTTTGAAAATAAGTTACAAATTTAATGTAGTTAGTTATTAAAGACAAATACCACAAGTTAATGATTTATGTAATTTTATTAATATACCCTTAAAATAACATTAAATACATATATTAAATGAAGCATATTATCAGTTGAAATTTCTTCTGTTTTTTTCTTACCAAGAATTTCTGCTTATTTGAAGCCTCCATTATATATATAGGTTTAGGTTCTTGTAAAAAAAGTTTTTTTTTTTTTGTGAGAAGTGTGAAAAAGCATAAGAATTGACATGTATGCTTTATGTTTTAAACATAGACATGATGTTTTGGTTTGTTTTGGCAAGAAAAACACTAAACATAACAATTTCAAACAAAATGCATTGAATTCTAGACTTAAAACTTAAAACACCATGCCAAGAATACTAGGTAGTGTGTTTTAAGTGTTAAGCAATGTGTTTTAGTTGTCATAAATTTTATTCCTATAACACATTGTATTGTTTTTTTAAATTGTTATGTTTGGTGTTTTTCTTGACAAAACAACCTAAAACATCATGGCTAAGTCCAAAACATGATGCTTACATGTCAATTACTATGCATTCTCACACTTCTTACAAAAAATGTCATTTTTACAAGAACTATATATATATATATAGGGAGCCGCTGAAATAGAAACCACCTCCAGTTGTAAGAACCGCGAGAACCACTCTCAACCAATCAGATTATGCCAACTAAAAGGGTATTTTGGTCTTCTACCCCATATGTCAAATCCCCCATTCTCTCTCTTCATTTAATGCCCCACAGATTTTATCTCTCATCTTTTTTATTTCCTTTAAATTTTGTCTCTCTCTTCACTTTTCAAAATGCAGAGCTTTCTTCATTCCACTTTTTTTAAAACTCTCTGATCACCATCTTCATCGGCGAGAGACACCCACACCGGCGCCCCCCATTTCTCCGGCGACATGAAACACCCCTGAAACCCTTGATCAAACACTCATGGGGAGGAGCCGGAGCCTCACCGTCCTCCTTCTTGCTTCCCAGTCGACATCAAACACCCCTGAAACCCTTGATTTTTCCGGCAATGGTGCGCGACTGAGGCTCGAGGGGGTTTTCCGGCATGATGCCAAAACAGGGGCAGACGGTTCTCATCTCCTCTCTTCGAAGTGTTCACCGCCATCTTCGGCCTCCCTCTCCTCTCGCCGCCCCCTTTTTGCGACCAGTGTTTGGTGGTGGTTGCGTTGGGTTTGGTGGCGAACCCCTAGGCGGTGGTGGTGGTTTATGTTCTTGATTTTGTTTGGTGGATGTGACGTGATGTCGTGGTCACAATCAAATTTAATCCAATTACTACTAATAGCTAGCGGTAAGTGGGTATCGAACACAGGGAGTTTGTGGAATATGTGTTATTTAAAAGTGTGTCTAAGTTAACTAAAATTAAACTAAATGCAATAAAAGTAAATTTCAAGAGTTGGTTTGATTGATTTGATTTGTAAAACTAAAATTACTATGCTAATTGCAAAATGAAAGTGTTGGTTGTAAACACATTAGAGACAAATGACCATCTTTAGTTTCCGGTTTGCTTCGACATTTATGCTATCATTCCACTAGAAAGAACTACATAGACATAGCTCATGTTCGACTACTTGCAGTGATGAAAGGGAACTAAGTACTCAGATTCCTAGAACGTGAGGTTGTTACCCGATGATCAATCAACACTTACCCAAGCCTAACTATACCCATGATATCTCGATTGCCAACGGCACCAAGAACGTATGGTTTCTAATTAGTTTGACATAACAATCAACAATTTACAACAAAGCAATCGCACACCATAACAAACAAATCATAAAGATAAAGATTGTTATTCTAGAAATTAGGAAATCAAACATAAAGTCTTATGCAAACCTTCAACTAAAGACAATCATAAAGAGTTTAGCCACTCTTGGCCCGAATAAACATCATCACAAAGTCTTGATCTTCAAAAGAAATTCCAAACATAAGAACAATGATAACCAAATGTCTTCAAGCTCCAAAAGTTAGCCAAATTCGTGTCTCCAATGATGTGTAACCGAATTCTCATGATAGGTCCCATAAAACATCATCAAAAAGTCAATTAATGCCATAAGTTACACATTCAACCCAGACGGCGCCGTAAGGTACGCTGTGTACCGTAGCTTACGGCGGCCAATAGTCAACCGGAAGTCATACATAGCGCCGTAAGCTACGGCGCTCACCGTAGCTTACGGCGAGCAGTGAATCTTTACGGCCTGATGAAACTGTGCTACGGTGACTTCATTTTGGAACAATGATGGCCGTAACCTACGGCCAGAGCCGTAGGTTACCGCGCTGAATGGACTCCTTCTCTTGTTTTCTTTGTTAATTCTTGAACTCTCACTCTTTTCTTTCACAACTCCAAGCTTCCATCCATACTCCATAAAAACATCCTTTTATGCATGCTATCACCTGCAAAACCCATTATCATGTAGATCACAAGTTCCAATAATTAACCGTAATAAGCATGGAATGTGCATAGTATTAAACCTTTTAAGGGTTGTCCTACGGACCACCTGTCACATCCCCACACTTACCCGTTGCTTGTCCCAAGCAACTCATTCAAAAACCATTTCATAACCACAGGAGATCAATCATACAAACCAAGCTAAAATGTACCATCCTTCTAATAACCTTTTATCATACCACAAAACACACCCCTCACAAAAACTCTCGGTGGCAAGTAATATTAGCAACATTATGCTAACACGCTCAATGCAAATGTGTGATTGTGAGACAATAAGCTTGTATTAAAATCAAGTCTCTTCCTATCAAATACCTAGCATGCTTATGAATCAAAAGGACTTACGGGTTGTAACGAGGCTAGGTGTAAAGGTAGGAAAATGGTGGGATATATATGCAAGTAGCTAATTGATTTGACCCGGTTTTTATTTCTACTACTAATCAAAGCAAACATCAACTATATAGACAACTTCTTCAACATTCTTAACTACTATTCCAACTAAATACTTCTTTTTGTATTTTTCTCATATTTTTTTCTTTTTTTCTTCTCTTTTTTTTTTCTTAAGATGAAACACAAAAAACTCAACAATATATACAAGAATATCAACACTACATACTAAATCTCCTAAACCGGGTCATCTCAATAGGTAAAGTTTGTAGGAAGTAGGTTTGGGTCACAACCGAATGGTTTAAGGCTCAAACATGGCTTTCTAAAGACCAAACCCCCACCCCTCACAATACCAATCTCATATATGTAACGCATGAGGTCCAACCCCCAATTCCCACACTCTCACACATCTAGACAAGGCTACCTAAAAGTCCCCTATCATTTTCACAAGCATGCTAATCCTAGGCTTCAATAAGAATTCGTACACAAGTTCTATTAACACAAAACACACACCGCCACTCGAAACAAAAAAAAACATCATTAATAATCATATGTGGCTCAAACTCTCACCAAGCAAGGACTAGAAAGGGGTGTCAGTGTGTCAAGTGAAACAATTTCAAGTGTTCAAATTTCGACAATTTTCGCTTGATTTCACAAATTTTTAAAATTCTCAAAAATTTCCCCTCATCATCCCCACACTTGGGATACATTGTCCGAATGTATGGTTTTGAGGAAAAGATCGCTTTTAACCAAAAACATTAGCTTTCGCTAATACTCTCAAACCCCAAGTTTCTTTTTTTTTTTTATGAAAATTGAAAACACACCACCACTAGCACATCCCATAAATCACATAAACACATAAACACCACCTGACCTCCCAACCATAAAAATACGACATGAAAATATACACAAATATACAAAGGAGCGAGATACGACCTGGTTAGTAGTACTTTAGCTGTGGAGGCCCGAAAATGGAGGTCATCATGTCATTGCACTCTCCAAGCCCAAATGCTCCGCTACTGCTGCTGCTTCCTTGATCACCCCCTTGACTCGCCTGCTGATGACCCGTAGTGTGTGGATACACCCATTGAGAATGGTGCAATGGTGGGGTGGGATACGACACACTACCATCATATGGCGGCAATGTAGTATAATCCACAACTGGCGGGTCCGCTTCGAGTGGTTGGCCCGCATGCCACTGATCATGTAAGCGTCTCTGGCGGTCGTCTAGGTAGCGACTATTCATCTCTTCTTGGTGGGAATACATATGAGCTCGATTCCATTGCTCATTTCTGTTATAGCTCTGTTTAAGAGCACTCTCCATACTAGCCCCCATAAAAGTCTGTTGATCGAAGAGCATTTGATTTGGTTCAGTCCAATCACCAAAAGTGGGCGGTCACCTCTGCTCAACAATCTGGCCCATATTCCCCGTGTGAGCCCAATAAGGATCATTGGGCAGCTGTGCATAGTCAAATGCACTACCCACATACCCCGAGTGTACTCCTGCTCCATGAACACCACCTGGGCCAGCGCCCCCATCGGAACATCAACCGTGAATGTGTCCTCACGGTAGTCGTCATCTCCACTAACCTCTTCATCAGTCGTTTCGGGCTCATCGGCCTCGCCCGGTCTTAATGGCCTAGCATCCACTTTCAAAACTCTCCACCGTCTTCCATCGGTCTTCAACTTATGGTACCTTTCTGACTCCTTGTACTCCCATCCTGGTCCTAAATTCTTTATGTCGAATGGATTAAACCTCTTATACGAGCCTTTTTCCTCGGCTCCAATTGCCCCATATTTCTTCAACAATGTCGTAATCAATCGGCAATGGGGTACAATTTTCCTCTCTCCACTATTTCGACTGAGCCAAATGTTATTCAACACTAAGAACCGGAAAGGAAGCATGGGTGAACCATGCATTAACATGTATAAAATCGGTACCTCTTGAAATCTCACTGTCATACCCCGACCACGTAAAACAACAAATCGTGGCGGAAACGTCGGGGAGTGTTGTAACAGAATTATTGTTTCAAACCATGGATACAAAGAGTTTCATTTTATTAAATATTAAACATTGTCTTAAAGTTAAACAAGCAAGTCAAACATAGTCTATCATCGTTATTAAAATCACTAAGGCCTCATCCAGTCCTAAGTGAGCATGCATCCTATTCGCAATCAACATTAAGCAACATCACCTGAAACATATGTAAAAACAAAGTCAGCAAATAAATGCTGGCGAGCACATAGTTTTTGTGTGAGTGTCAGATTCATGGCTCGTTTACATGTTGGAATATCTCGTACAACTTCGTTAATTGATATTAGGAACCTTGTTTTTTTGTAAAATGTTTGTATTGTAAAATAAATAACCAAGTCAAAACAGATTTGGTTATAATTTATAAACCTCGATGCCATGAATCTTAACCCAAAACATTTGTTTATGTAAACCAAATCGTAAATCGTTCTCGTAATAAAACTCATATGGTTTATATAGTTTCGTAAACGTCGTTGTGTGACATCGTTTAACTTGTTCTCGTTATAGATCATCGTTCATTTGTTTAAATCGTTCATAATCGTTCAAAAATCGTACAATCGTTTAATATCGTTCTCGTTCCAATCGTTCTTGTTTTAATTGTGAAAACTACTTTTGGTCGTCTCGCTAATAACATTCAAACCTTTGTGACTCGTTCATCGTTCAACTCGTTCTTGCATTAACAAACCTCCAAAGGGTAAGTTAACAATCATCAGATTCAGTCGTTACCCACCTAACCCACACATAACCAAGGGTCCGGTCTGATAACGGGATTTGTCGGATCCTATGGTACCATAACCTAATACTGGTCGGTTCAGCCAAAATTAATGAATGTCATTCGTTATGTAACTACAACCAACAAGATCGTTCACATTATTGAAATCGTTTGATACATATGAATCACCCCAAAACAATCGAAAACATTAAAAAGAGGGGATCTATGTACTCATCTTTGGGTGCGTTTTTATACGTTAACGCAATCCCTCTAATTGTTTATGCGTCTTAAATTAAATAAGAATGATTTTAATAATCAAAAACCCACAAAATACCGAAGTTTCTACGATACTTAGAATTTTCACATAACTTTGAGTGTTCTCGAAAAGTTATTATTTTTGATTATTTTGGTGTATTTGTATATAGATATACTCAAGAGTAATACCCATAATCTTGTCAACACTAGCACATCATCATACACATATTGTAAAACACATAGCACATTGTAACACATAAAATTTACTTATGAACAACCCATTCTAGTTATGTCGCAAAACACTTATTTTAGCGTTTCGGTAACATTTTTGGGCGTCGGAAGTCACGTATGACTAACCGAACACCAAGTAAACTTAATATAAGTTAAAATACTTGTTTTTATATCAAAAATATTAGTTTGGTTACTGATCTCAAACAGTTTAATAAAAATCCTCCGAAAAGGCGATCTTTGACAGTTTTACCGCATAGTTTTGCATCAAACGTTACCCGAACCATCCCAAATCGAAACGACTTGAAATTTTTGCAAAACCCATGTTATTTACTGAATAAAATAATGGTTATACTCATGATAGTGCAGGTCTTAAGTAAATCATATAAATCATGCAAATTTCACATATTTTACCACTTTTTAAGCTATATGTACAACACGCAAAGCTATCCAACCTATGTCAAAGTCTCATGCCATTATAATACATCAAATAGGGTCATTTTAAGTTCTTATAATCTGTTCAAATTCAGTTTTGTCATACAACCATTTTTTTATCACTTCTTCAGCTCTAAATCAACATATATTCACATGTACAAGTGTCTAAAGCATACTATCATAACATCAACATTTTATATGGGTTTAGATGCATCAAATATGAGATATATTCTTGTTTATTTGCTGATGTACTTTACATTTAACATATCATACATAGATCATCAATCACTTGCATTTAAACTATTATTCAAGAACATGTAACAACATAAACAAGTACTTAACAAGAAATCGAACTTCAAGACTCATACACACACATATATATGTACGATTATATACATATATATACTCCACCATTTTTATTTTATACATCAAGACCCTTTTTATTTTAGATTTCAAGTTTAGTGAAAATCCCAAGATTCAAGAGAAACTTCAAATCATCAAGAACAACCAAGAATCTAAAGTATGATTTAAAAATAAATGTTATACCTTCAAGATTCAAGTAGGTTGTAGGATGAGATTTTGATGATAGGAAGCTTGTAATCAATTGACAACACCTTGGGAACACCTTTAGATCTTCACACTAACTTGAAGTTTACTAGAAATGGTGTTGAACTTTGAAGAACAAAGCTTGAAGGTTTGAAGAAGATGAAGATGGTGGAGAGAGAGAGATGGGGACGGTTTGGGAGGGAGAGAGAGTGAAGGAGTTGGAGTGTGGTGTTGAGTGAAATGATCTTAGAAGGATTATGGAGATATATAAGAAGATATGGAAGGATTTATTAGAGATTTCAAGTACATACATAATCTAGCCAAGATCAAAGAAAATATTTGCAAATCTTGGAAAATATATGGTGGGTCCCTTACATATATTGCAACCGTAAATTGAGTAGGGGGGGTTAAGTGTAAATTGTTTGGTAAATTAGATAAAAGTAGGTGTTTAACTAGGTATCGGGTATTTTATCTAGCGTTTAAATCCTGGTTTATGGCGTTCTAAATTATTTTTTATTATTCTATAAAAATAAACTCGCCAAAATATTACTGAAATAAATTTCAGTTGCCGAGACTGGCTGTGCTGTCTGCGTTTTACAGTAGAAGCACTGTGTTGCGCAGAAACACGCGGTACGCGCTTTAAACTTGAAAAATAACGTTTTTAGGCGTTTTAATTTATTTTTTTGACACGGACCTGATTAAAAATAAATTTTTAATCATAACAGAATATTTTTGGGATTTAGATATTACCCGGGCGGTCACTAACGTTCGTTTCGAAGTTTTGCCGTAATTAGTTCTTTAGTTCAAATAAACATGTTTTTGCCATACCGAATCTTTCGAAACTTATTTCTAAGTTATGTAAAGAATATTTAGGGTATGTTTACGCACCAGTTTACGTATAACCTTCCAGAAAGTGATTTAAAGCTTGAAATCGGAATCGAATCAAATTGTAAAATTAATAAACACAATTACTCATATAAAAACACCAAAGCATATTGTTTTATTGATAATCCACATTGTTTTACATTATACGTTGATTACAGAACACAGTTGTCACAGTCTCCCCTACTTTAGGAAATTTCGTCCCGAAATTTTTACTTAGAGGAAACTTGTGAAAACAAATGCGTATGTTTCATCTTCATCTGGTCCTCACGTTCCCAAGTAAACTCGGGGCCACGTTTGGATTCCCAGCGAACTTTGACCAATCGAATCCGTTTGTTCTTCAACTGTTTGAATGTACGTTCCACTATCTCCACAGGTTTCTCAACAAAGTGCATTGTTTCATCTATTTGAATCTCGTCGAGAGAAATGTGAAGATCAGCATCAGCTAAACACTTTTGCAAATTGGACACGTGAAAAGTCGGATGAACATTTCCAAGCTCTGGAGGTAGCTCTAGTCGATAGGCAACCTTCCCAATTCTTTCAACAATCTTAAATGGTCCAACGTATCGTGGTGCAAGTTTTCCTTTCTTTCCAAATCTCACCACTCCCTTCCAAGGTGACACCTTGAGTAGGACACGGTCTCCGACTTGAAATTCTAAGGGCTTGCGTCGCATATCTGCATAACTCTTTTGACGGTTTCTAGCTGTCACAAGATTATCGCGGATTTTCTTGATTTTGTCTGTTGTTTCCAGAATGAGCTTAGGTCCAGTAAGCTGAGCTTCACCGATCTCATTCCAACAAACAGGTGAACGGCATTTTCGACCGTAGAGAGCTTCGAATGGTGCCATATTAATACTAGCATGATAACTGTTGTTGTAAGAGAACTCGATCAGTGGAAGATGAGAATCCCAATTACCACCAAAGTCTATCACGCATGCTCTAAGCATATCCTCCAAAGTTTGAATCGTCCTCTCAGATTGACCATCTGTTTGGGGATGATAAGCAGTGCTTAAATTTAGTTGGGTTCCCAAAGCAGATTGCATGGTCTTCCAAAAATGGGATGAAAATCGAGCATCACGATCGGAAATGATATCTAAAGGAACACCATGTCGTGATACAATCTCGTCTACATAGATCTTGGCAAGCTTTTCAGCAGAGAAATCCTCACGGATTGGTAAGAAGTGAGCAGATTTTGTCAAACGATCAACTACAACCCAAATAGCATCGTGACCTTTAAACGTACGCGGTAACTTGGTGATGAGATCCATTGCAATGTTCTCCCACTTCCAAACCGGTATCTCTGGTTTTACAAGCAAACCAGAAGGTCGTTGATGTTCGGCCTTGACTTTGAGACAAGTTAGGCATTTCGATACATTCAAGGCAACATCCTTCTTCATACCAGGTCACCAGAACTGAGTACGAAGATCCTTGTACATTTTATCAGCACCAGGATGAACAAAATATCGAGACTTGTGAGATTCGTCCATTACTAAGGTGCGAAGGTCGTCTTGTTTCAGAATCCACAAACGATCCTCGAAGTAGAACAACCCATCGTCTTTCCTTTTGAGTTTAAGCTAAAGTTGAAGTGGTAGCTCATATTTCAATAAGCCTTTGATCACACAAGATCGTTGAGTTTGAAGAACACGAGATTGAATATCAGATAGAGTTCGAACATAATGAAGCTTGACTTGTTCCTTTCGACTAAGCGCATCTGCTACGACATTCGCCTTACCAAGATGGTAGCGGATCTCGCAATCATAATCGTTTAAGAGTTCAACCCAACGTCGTTGCCTCATGTTCAGCTCCTTCTGATTGAGAATATGCTGGAGACTTTTGTGGTCTGTGAAAACCACACACTTCATTCCATAGAGGTAGTGTCTCCAGATTTTAAGCGCAAAAACCACAGCTCCTAACTCAAGATCATGAGTCGTATAGTTCTTCTCGTGAACTTTCAACTGTCTAGACGCATAAGCTATGACTTTACCTCGTTGCATAAGAATGCAACCAAGTCCTAGATTAGACGCGTCACAATAGACAACAAAATCATCGTTTCCCTCAGGTAGAGATAAAACAGGAGCATCACAGAGCTTCCATTTCAGTGTTTGGAATGCTTCTTCTTGCTTAGGTCCCCACTCAAAAGGCTTATATTTCTGAGTCAAAGTAGTGAGTGGAACCGCGATCTTTGAGAAATTAGAAATGAATCGACGATAATAACCAGCAAGACCAAGAAATGATCGAATCTCTGTAGGTGTCGTCGGTGTATTCCAATCCTTAATAGCTGCTATTTTGCAAGGATCCACATGGATACCCTGCTCATTGACAATATGACCCAAGAACTGAACTTCTTTAAGACAAAATTCATACTTGGAGAATTTAGCAAAAAGTTGTTCCTTCTTCAGAAGTTCTACTGTCAAACGAAGGTGTTGCTCGTGCTCTAATTGAGACTTCGAATAAATGAGAATATCGTCGATAAACACAATGATGAACTTATCTAAATAAGGTTTACAGAGCCTATTCATTAAGTCCATGAAGATAGCTGGGGAATTCGTCAAACCAAAAGGCATGACAGTGAACTTATAGTGCCCATATCTTGTACGAAAAGCATTTTTGGGAATATCTTCTTTGAGAATACGAAGTTGATGATACCCAGATCGCAGATCAATCTTGGAAAAGCATGAAGCACCTTGCAGCTGGTCAAAGAGATCATCAATTCTAGGTTGGGGATATCGATTCTTGATGGTAAGCTTATTAAGCTCACGATAATCGATACACATTCGAAAAGATCCATCTTTCTTCTTCACAAAGAGGACAGGAGCTCCCCAAGGAGAAAAGCTCGGACGGATGAATCCTTTATCAGACAACTCTTGAAGCTATTTTGATAACTCTTGCATCTCCAACGGTGCAAGACGATAAGGTGCTTTCGCAATCGGGTTGGCATTGGGTACAAGGTCAATATGAAACTTGACTTGACGAGCTGGAGGCAAACCAGGAAGTTCATCGGGAAACACCTCTGGATAATCCCGAACAATCGAAATATCCTTAATACTCTTGCTCTTGCCTTTCTCCTCGGTGACATGTGCCAGGAAAGCAACATATCCTTTTCGCAAACAACTTTGGGCCTTTGTACACGACATAAGCTTCAAACCACCTGATGGCTTCTCTCCACGAACTTCCAGAATATCGCCAGTCGGAAGAGGACTACGAACAATCTTATCGAAACAAACCACCTCAGCATAATGTTTGGTTAACCAATCCATCCCCACGATAATATCGAAACTCCCAAGTTGCATCGGCGTGAGGTCAATGGGAAAAAGATGGTTATCAAGGTTTAACTCACAATCACGGATAACAGAATCGAGAACAAGAGGTTTACCAGTAGCAACTTCGACAGATAAGGGTTTCCTCAGTTTAGTTCTAGGGGTCGCGAGCAAAGGTTCAAAAGATAGTGAAGCAAAACTTCTATCGGCACCAGAATCAAAAAGAATGGATGCAGGTCGATTGTTAACAAGAAACGTACCATTGACGATGAGGTTGTCAGCTCGCACCTCGTTTGCATTTAGATTGAATACTCGTCCATGAGCGGGATTCGCATTCGCATTGACATTGACATTGACATTCACGTTCGAATTTGCATTTGCATTTGCCAACCTCGGACAGTTGTTGCAGTAGTGACCAAGCTCTCCACAATTGAAACATGAACCCGGTGGGAATCTAGCAGCATTCCCCTGCACTGGAGCTTGATTCTGAACAATCTGATTCTGACCCAAACGACAGACGTTGGCCAGATGCCCAAGTTTACCACATGTTGTGCATTGCCTACAAGCTTGTTGTGCAACATGATGACCGTTGCAGCGAGCACAATGAGGTGCTGTACCAGCATATGTTTTCTTCGCAGGAGGTTGAGCTGGTGGGTTCTGAGGGTTCTGAGCAGTAACTGCAAAGTTCTGAGCACCCTTTCGCTTTCTCGACTTCTTCGACGACTCACCTTTCTTACCCTTACCCATTTCCTTGACTGATTCGGTCGATTTCTTCTTATCACCCTTGCAGGTAAGTTTACCCTTCCTGACTTGTGACTCAGTCAGGGTAGCTGATAACTCGATCGCTTGACGAACCGTAGTAGGATTGACGCCAGTCACAATATCTTGTATGGAATCGGGTAAACCATCAATATACCTCTCTATCGCTTTCTCCAACGGAGTAACCATAGTAGGACACAGAAGACTGAGCTCCTCAAATCGATCCGTGTACGCACGGTGTTCTCCCCCATCTTGTTTTAGATCGTCAAACTCTCGTTCCAAAGCTCGAATTTCGTGACGGGGATAGAAATCTCTCATCATGAGAGCTCGAAGCTCTTCCCATGTTTGTGCCAACGCCAGTTCGGCACCCCTGTCGTGCATCACTCCGTTCCACCACGTAAGGGCACGCTTCTCAAACACACTTGATGCAAATTCAACCTTACGCCCATTCGGACATTGCACATGTCTGAATGTGCTCTCGATACTTTCGAACCATTGAAGGAGTGCAGTCGCTCCTTGTGACCCAGAAAACTTTAGCGGCTTTGCAGAATTGAAACTCTTCAAATTACATTGTGCATTGTTATTATTGTTGTTGTATAGCTCATGGATTTGGGTCACAACGCCTGGAAGCACAGCAGCCATTTGCTGAGAGACAAGGGCTGCGATTTCCTCAGCAGTAAAAGATTGTGCATCACGTCGAGGAGGCATTGTCTAACAAGGAAATATGAGAAACGAGTGAGGTCGATAATTAGGAAAAACAAAAGAGATTTTGAAAATATCGACGAAACATAAGGAAGGCGATCATTTGTTCGTTACTTCGAACAAACAAACGACACGCAGTGACAAATCAAAGTAATGAATCAAAATAATGTATCGCGAAGACATGCTCGCCTATAAGTGAACACTAACCCCAAGAGTTCCCAGGTAAGAGTGACTGGTCCGATTATGTGGATTTGTACGAACACACTAGCCTTAGATAGAAAACTCAGGGTACATGCATTCACTCTTCCAGTTTGCACGTGTTCACATTATTTAGACCCAAACTTTGACGAGATTTTGAAAACTCAGAAGGCACTAAGCCAAAAATGAGTCAAACTGGAAGGGTTCAAAACCTTACAACAGATGGTTCAAAACCTAGTAATCAATCATCCTAGAACGGGTGATTAATTTTCGAAACAAATTCGGATTTTGTTTTAAAAAAAATTCTAAACGCAAATCAACTTGCGTTGGGGTCCTAGAAAGTTATAGTCTAGGTCAAAATTTTACTAATAACCTAATTCCCTATAACCATTGGCTCTAATACCAACTCTTCAGTCACACCCCGACCACGTAAAACAACAAATCATGGCGGAAACGTCGGGGAGTGTTGTAACAGAATTATTGTTTCAAACCATGGATACAAAGAGTTTTGTTTTATTAAATATTAAACATTGTCTTAAAGTTAAACAAGCAAGTCAAACATAGTCTATCATCGTTATTAAAATCACTAAGGCCTCGTCCAGTCCTAAGTGAGCATGCATCCTATTCCCAATCAATATTAAGCAACATCACCTGAAACATATGTAAAAACAAAGTCAGCAAAGAAATGTTGGCGAGCACATAGTTTTTGTGCGAGTGTCAGATTCATGGCTCGTTTACATGTTGGAATATCTCGTACAACTTCGTTAATCGATATTAGGAACCTTGTTTTTTTTGTAAAATGTTTGTATTGTAAAATAAATAACCAAGTCAAAACAGATTTGGTTATAATTTATAAACCTCGATGCCATGAATCTTAAACCAAAACATTTGTTTATGTAAACCAGATCGTAAATCGTTCTCGTAATAAAACTCGTATGGTTTATATAGTTTCATAAACGTCGTTGTGTGACATCGTTTAACTCGTTCTCGTTATAGATCATCGTTCATTTGTTTAAATCGTTCAAAATCGTTCAAAAATCGTACAATCGTTTAATATCGTTCTCGTTCCAATCGTTCTTGTTTTAATTGTGAAAACTACTTTTGGTCGTCTCGCTAATAACATTCAAACCTTTGTGACTCATTCATCGTTCAACTTGTTCTTGCATTAACAAACCTCCAAAGGGTAAGTTAACAATCATCAGATTCAGTCGTTACCCACCTAACCCACACATAACCATGGGTCCGGTCTGATAACGGGATTTGTCGGATCCTATGGTACCATAACCTAATACTGGTCGGTTCGGCCAAAATTAATGAATGTCATTCGTTATGTAACTACAACCAACAAGCTCGTTCACATTATTGAAATCGTTATTTGTTTAATATAAGCCATCTCAATCGTTTTGAAACCATCGTTGAAATATTGAAATCGTTTGATACATATGAATCACCCCAAAACAATCGAAAACAGTAAAAAGAGGGGACCTATGTACTCACCTTTGGGTGCGTTTTTATACGTTAACACAATCCCTCTAATTGTTTATGCGTCCTAAATTAAATAAGAATGATTTTAGTTATCAAAAACCCAAAAAATACCAAAGTTTCTCCGATACTTAGAATTTTCACATAACTTTGAGTTTTCTCGAAAAGTTATTATTTTTGATTATTTTGGTGTATTTGTATATAGATATACTCAAGCGTAATACCCATAATCTTGTCAACACTAGCACATCATCATACACATATTGTAAAACACATAGCACATTGTAACACATAAAATTTACTTATGAACAACCCATTCTAGTTATGTGGCAAAACACTTATTTTAGCGTTTCGGTAACATTTTTGGGCGTCGGAAGTCACGTATGACTAACCGAACACCAAGTAAACTTAATATAAGTTAAAATACTTGTTTTTATATCAAAAATATCAGTTTGGTTACTGATCTCAAACAGTTTAATAAAAATCCTCCGAAAAGGCGATTTTTGACCGTTTTACCGCATAGTTTTGCATCAAACGTTACCCGAACCATCCCAAATTGAAACGACTTGAAATTTTGACATAACCCATGTTATTTACCGAATAAAATAATGGATATACTCATGATAGTGCAGGTCTTAAGTAAAGCACATAAATCATGCAAATTTCACATATTTTACCACTTTTTAAGCTATGTGTACAACACGCAAAGCTATCCAACCTATGTCAAAGTCTCATGCCATTATAATACATCAAATAGGGTCATTTTAAGTGCTTATAATCAGTTCAAATTCAGTTTTGTCATACAACCATTTTTTTATCACTTCTTGAGCTCTAAATCAACATATATTCACATGTACAAGTGTCTAAAACATACTATCATAACATCAACATTTTATATGGGTTTAGATGCATCAAATATGAGATATGTTCTTGTTTATTTGCTGATGTACTTTACATTTAACATATCATACATAGATCATCAATCACTTGCATTTAAACTATTATTCAAGAACAGGTAACAACATAAACAAGTACTTAACAAGAAATCGAACTTCAAGACTCATACACACACATATATATGTACGATTATATAAATATATATACTCCACCATTTTTATTTTATATATCAAGACCCTTTTTATTTTAGATTTCAAGTTTAGTGAAAATCCCAAGATTCAAGATAAACTTCAAATCATCAAGAATAACCAAGAATCTAAAGTATGATTTAAAAATAAATGTTATACCTTCAAGATTCAAGTAGGTTGTAGGATGAGATTTTGATGATAGGAAGCTTGTAATCAATTGACAACACCTTGGGAACACCTTTAGATCTTCACACTAACTTGAAGTTTACTAGAAATGGTGTTGAACTTTGAAGAACAAAGCTTGAAGGTTTGAAGAAGATGAAGATGGAGGAGAGAGAGAGATGGGGACGATTTGGGAGGGAGAGAGAGTGAAGGAGTTGGAGTGTGGTGTTGAGTGAAATGATTTTAGAAGGATTATGGAGATATATAAGAAGATATGGAAGGATTTATTAGAGATTTCAAGTACATACATAATCTAGCCAAGATCAAAGAAAATATTTGCAAATCTTGGAAAATATATGGTGGGTCCCTTACATATATGACAACCGTAAATTGAGTAGGGGGGGGGGGGGTTAAGTGTAAATTGTTTGGTAAATTAGATAAAAGTAGGTGTTTAACTAGGTACCAGGTATTTTGTCTAGCGTTTAAATCCTGGTTTATGGCGTTCTAAATTATTTTTTATTATTCTATAAAAAAAAACTCGCCAAAATATTACTGAAATAAATTTCAGTTGCCGAGACTGGCTGTGTTGTCTGCGTTTCACAGTAGAAGCACTGTGTTGCGCAGAAACACGCGGTACGCGCTTTAAACTTGAAAAATAACGTTTTTAGGCGTTTTAATTTATTTTTTGACACGGACTTGATTAAAAATAAATTTTTAATCATAACAGAATATTTTTGGGATTTAGATATTACCCGGGCGGTCACTAACGTTCGTTTCGCAGTTTTGTCGTAATTAGTTCTTTAGTTCAAATAAACATGTTTTCGCCATACCGAATCCTTCGAAACTTATTTCTAAATTATGTAAAGAATATTTAGGGTATGTTTGGCTCACGTCACAGTTCCAGAGTGTACGTCGCGTTAAGCTGATTGCGTTTACGCACCAGTTTGCGTATAACCTTCTAGAAAGTGATTTAAAGCTTGAAATTGGAATCGAATCAAATTGTAAAATTAATAAACATAATTACTCAAATAATAACACCAAAGCATATTGTTTTATTGATAATCCACATTGTTTTACATTATACGATGATTACAGAACACAGTTGTCACACTCACCTCCATCTTATCACCCCGCCTTGGGATAACATTGTGTGTACACAAAACCAACAATAACTTCGCCTCCATTCGCAAGTTCTTTCTAAACAGTTTCCCGTGTGTAGTACCTGGAAGAAAGAGGTAATCGAGCATGTGTTGCCATTGTGGGTGTTTGTCGGGCTCATGGTAAAGATCTTTGAGGCTAGGATAGATGTATTCATTCGAAGATTTACTATCAAACCTTGCAATACGGCTCAATGAATCATATGACATCTCGACCTTCACGCCGTTACTCCATCCAATGAGCTTCATCTTACTTGGGGCCTTAAACAGGGGACACTCAAGTGTAGCCATCCACTATTGAATTCGATCATCATACATTTTCTTCACTTCATTATCAAAGCACTTTAAAGCCACCTCCCAACCCAATGCCTTAAACTTAGCCGTTATCCCAAACGGCCCAAAATCTTCTTCCCGAATCTCCTTTTCACAAATAAAAGCCTCACTCCTTTGCTTCAACTTATTCATTTGCTCGTGAAACAAATTCTCTCGCCATTCCTCGGGTTGATCTAATAGTGAACCGGATGTCCAATCCGGTTTTGGACCCCTTGGAGGCGCATCCTCCTCCGAGTCCGGGTCACCAACCTGTACCAATCTCCTCTTTTTTAGTTGAGATTCCCCTTACGGTTGACTTGATGAACTTGCTCCCGCTTTATCCTTTGTTCCTCATAACCCTCAAAATCTTCGTACCCTTCATCATACCCATCTCCTCCTATACCCGAAGATTGCCCAAATGGAAAAGATGAATATTGAAAACCCGATTGGTTCGGTGGTCTAAATGTAGAAGTAGCATGAATGACAGTTGAACTTTGTGGTAATGTATAGGTTGAAGACGATTGACCCGAAGCTGGGAAGAAATGGGAAAATGGTGGAATTGTAGTAGAAGGGTTAAAGGTAACTGTAGGTTCAACTTGGGTAGTAAAAGGTAGGGTAGTGTTGGTTGGTGTAACATCATGTGGTAGAGTAGGGTCGGTAGTGGTGTTAGGCATGGTAGTATTTGGTGAAGGTTGTGTTGATGATGGTATGAAAGGTGGTGTAAGCTCACCCGTAGTGGGTGGTGGTGGTGGTGGATCCATGTATCTAAGTGGTGTAATTGGTGTTGTTGGTGAACCACTGATTCTGTTTTCCCTTAACAAAATTTTGTTTCTTCTCAAAGTCCGTTCAATTTCTTGATCAAATGCCAATGGTGATAGCTTGTGAGAGCTTCTAGTACGCATGCACCTGTAAATACCTGCACACTAACACACCCATCGTAAACCAGAAAAATAACAAACCTAAAAAGGATAAAAAAAATAACACACGTTGCGCACTACTCCCCGGCAACGGCGCCAAAATTTGACGTGATGTCGTGGTCACAATCAAATTTAATAATTACTACTAATAGCTAGTGGTAAGTGGGTATCGAACACAGGGAGTTTGTGGAATATGTGTTATTTAAAAGTGTGTCTAAGTTAACTAAAATTAAACTAAATGCAATAAAAGTAAATTTCAAGAGTTGGTTTGATTGATTTGATTTGTAAAACTAAAATTACTATTCTAATTGAAAAATGAAAGTGTTGGTTGTAAACAAATTAGAGACAAATGACCATCTTTAGTTTCCGGTTTGCTTCGACGTTTATGCTATCATTCCACTAGAAAGAACTACATAGACATAGCTCATGTGTGACTACTTGCAGTGATGAAAGGGAACTAAGTACTCAGATTCCTAGAACGTGAGGTTGTTACTCGATGATCAATCAACCCTTACCCAAGCCTAACTATACCCATGATATCTCGATTGCCAACGACACCAAGAACGTATGGTTTCTAATTAGTTTGACATAACAATCAACAATTTACAACAAAGCAATCGCACACCATAACAAACAAATAGATAAAGATTGTTATTCTAGAAATTAGGAAATCAAACATAAAGTCTTATGCAAACCTTCAACTAAAGACAATCATAAAGAGTTTAGCCACCCATGGCCCGAATAAACATCATCACAAAGTCTTGATCTTTAAAAGAAATTCCAAACATAAGAACAATGATAACCAAATGTCTTCAAGCTCCAAAAGTTAGCCAAATTCGTGTCCCCAATGATGTGTAACCGAATTCTCATGATAGGTCCCATAAAACATCATCAAAAAGTCAATTAATGTCATAAGTTACACATTCAACCCAGACGGCGCCATAAGCTATGCCGTGTACCGTAGCTTACGGCGACCAATAGTCAACCGGAAGTATTATATAGCACCGTAAGCTACGGCGCTCACCGTAGCTTACGGGGAGCAGTGAATCTTTACGGCCTGATGAAACTGTGTTACGGTGACTTCATTTTGTAACAATGATTGCCGTAACCTACGGCCAGAGCCGTAGGTTACCGTGCTGAATGGACTCCTTCTCTTGTTTTCTTTGTTAATTCTTGAACTCTCACTCTTTTCTTTCACAACTCCAAGCTTCCATCCATACTCCATAAAAACATCCTTTTATGCATGCTATCACCTTCAAAACCCATTATCATGTAGATCACAAGTTCCAGTAATTAACCGTAATAAGCATGGAATGTGCATAGTATTAAACCTTTTAAGGGTTGTCATACGGGCCACCCGTCAGGATGTTGATTTCTTGCGGGTTTCTCTCTCTAGAAATGGTAGGTGTTGATTTATTGTGGGTCTCTCTCTCTAGAAATGGTGATTTCTTGTGGGTGTTTTTGATGATGCTGGTTATTTTGATTTATTCTGTTCTCTATTTTGTTTGGTGGGTGTTGATTTATTCTGTTCTTGATTTTGTTTGGTGGGTGTTGATTTTTTGTGGGTTTCTCTCTCTAGAAATGGAGTTTTCTTGTGGGTGTTTTTGATGATGCTGGTTATTTTCATGTATACGACAGTTTTTTTGATGATGCTGGTTATTTTGATGTTTACGGCTGATTTTTTGATGATGCTGGTTATTTTAGTGTTTACGGCTGATTTTTTGATGATGCTGGTTATTTTGATGTTTACGATTGATTTTTTTGATGATGCTGGTTATTTGATCGGTTGGATTTGGGTGGCGATGATGAAAAAAACCTAGATTTTGATGACGATGGCGCGACAACAATGGTGGAGGATAGGTTTTTGAATCTGCAACCCCACTTTGCAGCCTTTTGATTATCGGAAAATCTAAGCCAAACCCCGTTTTTTTTCGAGATACACTTTTGCCATTTCTGGGTGCGTTCGTTTTTCGTAAAAAAAGTTTTTGTAAAAAAAAAAGATAAACCGTAAACTTTTTAACGTAAAACGTAAACTTTTTAACGTAAAACGTAAAACGTAAAACGTAAAACGTAAAACGTAAAACGTAAAAAGTTTAACGTAAAACGTAAAAAGTTTAACGTAAAACGTAAAAATTGTAAGGTAAAACGTAAAAAGTTTTACGTAAAACGTAAAAAGTTTTACGTAAAACGTAAAAAGTTTAACGTAAAACATAAAAAGTTTAACGTAAAACTTTTTCTACGTAAGTTGTAAAACGTAAAAAACCATGTGAAAAACGGTGCCTAAACAAGGGGCGTGAATGCGTCGCATAAAAACGCCACGAAAAACGTAAAAAAGTATAGTGTAAAACGTAAAACGTGAAAACGTTAACGTAAAAACGTAAAACGTAAAAAGTTTAACGTAAAACGTAAGATGTAAAAAGTATAAAAAATGCTTTCAATAAAAAAATTATGTTTAAAAAATAAAACTAATATAATAATACAAAAAACTAATAAAAAAATAAAAACAAAAGGACATAATAGAGTTATTTTACTAAATTACGCTTTTAAATTAAAATATTAAAGACATTATAAGACAAGAAGTATTTTATATTATTTTTAGTTACTTTTAATCTTATCCATTGATCTTGAAGATCTAATGGCTAGAAAGTGGTTCTCTCGGTTCTTACAACTGGAGGTGTTTTCATTTTAGCGGTCCCCTATATATATATATATATATATATATATATATATATATAGTGTAAGTATATGGAGAAAACCCATTTTATTGAGAAAACTTAGGAAACTAGAATATGTGGACCACATTCATCCACATCACCTCATCCAAACCCATGCTTTAAGGGTATTTTAGTCTTTTTGTTTTTTTCTTTGAAGATTGTGCTTTGTACTTTTCACCAACCATCACATTTCCCACCATCACCCACTCGATTATACCCAACCCATCATCCATCACCTTTTGTACTTCTTATCATCCATCATCTTTTTTTCAAAACTCCATTGTTCTCTTCTTCAATTTTCTCTGCTTTAGAATGGGAGATCCACACCAAATAATGGAAGATCTTCATGCATACTCTCCCACCAATGTTATCCCGAACCGCATTATCCTTGATGAATCTTCGACTCACGGTGGTTCATCTTCTTCAGGTGTGTGGTGTGTGTTTTCACGGTGTTTTCTTAGTCTGTTTCTTTGTTTTGT